>APFE031650644.1:139249-154923 GCA_000404065.3 Pinus taeda | reverse complement strand
GATCAATGAGTAGGGAAATGGGGTTAGGGACCATTAGTAGTACTATCGATGGACGCATCATTGTATCTACCGTACTCCCTATGCTAGGATGACCTCCATTGATCTGGGATCAGTGAGAGTGGTTGACACACTTTGAGATTGACTTCGGGTTAGTGGAGGATGGTATGATACATCCTCGATCATCTCTTCTTCTTCATAGTTCAGCAGAGCAGAGCCATGCAATGCAAGGCAGTGCATTTGATGGCTGGGACAAGAGCGACGGTTAGACGGATTAGCAGATGGAGTTCTCCTTAGTTGAGAGGGAGTCTTAAAATTGGCAACTAGGGTCAAACTCCATGTTGGTCATCTTATTTATGGCAACTGATATCTTTACTAGATTCCTCTTGTCGAGAGGTGTAGGATTGATCTAAAGATCATCTGATTCCGACACGTATTTATGGAGATATGAATTTATATGTATTTACTTTACAAATTGTCAAGGTCGGCCAATAGTTAAATGTGTGGCACACATGCCCAACAAATCATATATGTACAAGTGAGGTTGATTAATTATCAATTCATCTCATCTCACTCATTCTTCTCTCTCTCTCTTGAGCTTTGGGTTACACAAGGAGCAGCTCACACATGGGAAAAAGGAGGACATAGTAGGGCAAGGACGACACAGAAAGAAGGACGTAGAAGCTGCAAGTCATCTTTTTGACTAGCGTTGACCAAGCATTGACCATTCAGGAGTGTGGTTTTGGTGTGGCTGCCTCTCCTAGGCAGGCCACAGATTTTGGCATGCAAATCGAGGCAATCTAACCTCTGGTTTGACCAACGTTGACTGCCCTAGTTTGTGGCAGCAGGTTGACTTCAATCACCAACAGTTTGACTATGTTTTTGGGGCTGTTTATGGGCTTCTTCTTTAGGCTGTTCGAGGACTAGATGACTGGGAAATTGACCAAGCATATTGGAGGTCAATTTCATCTCGTTTGACTAAGTTTGACTTTGCTAATCTAGGGTTCGCTGTTGCTGATATAAAATTACAGAATTCTGATTTTGTACTATTTCTTTCTACTAAACTATTGAAGATAAAAGAAGATTTGATCAAAGGGTTTCCCCGCATTGGGGTTTGTCCCTGGCTAGCCGCCACATCTTGTGTCTCTTGTCTTGGCTTGTTTCCTGTCAATCGTTTAATATTCCATCTGCACTTTACTTAATGTATATGTGATTACTAATCAGTGGCTAATAAGAAGAAAAGAAGTAAACTGCTCGAAGCATAGAACATACCATAATTTAACGGAGGTATTTTGCTTGCATGGACTCCCTAAGACGATAGTCAATGACAGAGACAATCGGTTTATGGGGGCATTATCGCAGGAGCTTTTCAGATTAGTGGGCACTGAGCTCACCCCTAGCACTAGCTACCACCTGTAGACAGACGGTCAAACTGAAAGGGTCAACAAATGGTTGGAGGGCTATCTACGGAACTATGTGACCGGGCAGCAGAGAGCATGGATTTGGTTGTTGCATTTGGGCGAGTACTGCTACAATACCGCACACCACATGTCCATTGGTATGCCACTTTTCCGTACCTTGTATGGTTATGATGCTTTATCTTTTGTTGACATTGTTTTTGGAGATAGCCGGGCCCCAAAGGCCAAAGCTTGGATCCAAGAGAGTCAAGATATCCTCAAGGCTCTCAAGGATATCTTATTGATAGCCTAGAATCAACAGAGGACGTATGCGGATAGTCACAGGATTGAGAGGCAGTTTGAGGAGGGGGACTTGTGCTTCCTGCAGCTACAGCCATATTATCAGTCTACATTCAAACAAAGGGGGCTGAGAAGCTACAACCACGTTTTTATGGGCCATATAGGGTGACTAGGAGAGTTGGGGAGGTGGCCTATGAATTGGAGCTTCCATTGGGGAGCAAGATTCATAATGTGTTTCATGTCTCATACCTCAAGAAGGTGTTGGGACAACAAGTGATAGCGGCCATAGAGTTGCCTCCACTTGATGATGAGGGGCATCTGTTTCTGGAACCAAAAGCTATTTTGGAGACTAGGGAGAGGAAGCTGAGGAACAGAACCATCAAGGAGTACTTAATACACTGGAGGAGCTTACCGGATGAGATGCCACGTCGGAGGGTGAGAACATACTTGAGCATCCAACACTGAAGTTGCTTGGGGACAAGTGACATTTGGGAGGGGAAGACTGTAATGCCCCTTCCTAAAATAATCTACCTTATGTTTATTTCCACAAGTTTGGCAATTTTGTTGACTATGGGACCCACGAATTTTTGGAGGAAGACTTAGGGAAAAGGGGAGGTCGAAATCTTTTTGCTAGTGGAGCATGGGGCCCACACACATTGGTAAAACACACTTGCCTAGGAGGAAATTTGAATTGCCAAGGAAGGGGGTCGAAAAGCTTGTTGAAGGTTCCCACGTTGGAAAGGCAACTACAAAATTATAAATGGAAGAAGCTCAATCACTTTTGGGGTGTTTTGTCAATCAAACTCTCTATTGTTGCTCGAGCTACTTAGCCAGGTGACACTGCTATTCAACACTGAGTTTTCCAAGGAGAGAGCTCACCCTTCTTTCGGTGGATTTCGAATGCCACCCTTGGGAGGTCAGATTGTACCAAGTTGGAGGAGAATTTGGAGGGATTCAGAGCTATACGCTCAACGTTTCTCTCAGCTAGTGCATATTCTAGGAGGACGTAGGAGGGGATCATGCTTGGCTCATTTCAGTTATCTTCTGGGTGGTGTTTTTCGGGGGAAATTTGGCATAGGAGCTTCATGGGAAGATCAGGCTAATTGATTTGTTTTGGGGCATGAGGTTGCTAATTGAAGGTAGTATGAATTTGTACACTCAGGGCCTGTGAGGTAGCAATTTTCTGGGCACACGTGGGAGTTTGAAGGAAGTGCTTTGGAGCTGGGTTTTGCTGGGAACCATAAGGATAACTTTGGGATATTGAGGCTCAACATTTTGGGAGTGTTTTGAGGGTTTTTTCAGGGAGTTTGCAGACAGACCATATTTCCCAGCGATTGGATGAGGACGTGGTAATTGGGGCTGAATTTGGGGGGTCAAAAATAGATCAAACCATTTCTCGGTTTTGGTTGGCTATTTGAGAGGAACTTGGGGCTAATTTTGCAGAATATTCTAAGCACCGGAGGTGGGGTTTCCAACAATATCTTTCCAGTAGACAATGTAGTTTTCTGGGGCAACGCAGGGCATCATTGGAGCAACTCATTCTCTCACCTGGGCATAATATTTTATCACCTGGGTTTTGTCAAGCTTGACATTGAGGCAAGCCCAGGTGCACTCCTTCCATACCATTGTACTCTTACCCCAATTATTTAATAAAATGGCTCAGTTGGATGACATTTCTGGAGTTTTTATGGGTGCTCATAGAATTTTCTGAATTCTTTTGTTGCATGTACTATTTTGCTTTGCATATCACTCTTTTTCATAATTAGGAACATTACATGCTCATCATGAGGTTCAATGAATGTACAACATAAGGGGTCCAAAAGATGTGTTGATATTTGCCTTCAGTAATTGGTCTGCTGCTCTACACACCGTTGCATTGTCAGTTATTACCTAGACAACATTTTCTAGCCATACCAATTGAATTGTTGTCAACAATGAATTGAGAATCTTTCAGCTACCCCTCACAATCCATTGCCTTAAAAACATTGCTCCATGAATTACAAATGGGACTTAATTTAGCCTCCAAATTTGACTTCTCAGCAGTCAACAATGTAGTGTGGACCCTGGGCTCTTGTACCCTTTTGGGGCTTCATTCACTGCTTTGATCATATTTTCCCAATAAGGAGATCACACAAGGTTAAAGGGAAGGCCATTTGCATAAATGTATTGACTTATAGCTGCATCTGTCTTCGCTCGAGGATCATTATTAAAAAACCTTTCAAGCAATCCCAAACTAGACTAGTTTGAACTAGGGTTTCCATTTCCATAAGAGGAAAGTGGAGGCTTTGATGAAGATGCTCCAAACCTTGTTGGTTGTTTGAATTGAGAGGCATGATTTGTCTCATTTGCTTTAACATTTTCCTCATTTGTTCTTTCTGATATTTTGCAAGTTTTTCCTTACATGAACCTTTTCCCTCTATCCCATTCTCTTTAGGTGGGTCAGTGCATATTCGAATCCCATTGCCTCTTAACCCAATGAAAATGTGCTTTAACCCGGGTGTATGATCCCTTAAACTCCTTTTGACACTCATTGAAAATCCATGCCAATGATCCCCCTCCTTGGATCTTCCCTCTAACAGTTACATATTTTCAAAGTGGTGACTTTCGATTAACTTTAAGCGCAGATTCAATTTTTTGTTCCTCATTACGAATGGATGAATTTGAAGTTGCCATGATAATGATGTAAATGGAAAATAAAAAATAAAATTGACAAATTCAAACTCAAAGAATTTTAAAATTCATAACTGTAAAAAAAAACACACTCCCAACTGTCAATGTCTATTAGCACTGTAAGTTACAATAACACAGTCACAGAAAAGGATTTTTGGCCTTTACAGTCACATAAAAGGATTTTTGGCCTTTCACATATATTATTGATTCTGATAATTTTCTCCCTTCTTAAATGTACTTGTCCCTAGTTCTTGTTGTAGGTCAAGAAATATTGTACCCTAAGGCCCCAAAAAGGTATTAAACTTTTAAAGTATTATTTAGATCATACTTGCTCATGGTACATGTCAATGGCACAAATATTAGACCTCTGAGGGATAAAAGTTATATACAAAATAATCGCCTTTTGCAAACAACTATTCTTGAGGCTAGAGTCCCACTGTTAAAATAAGATTGAACAACATAGATGGACAGAAGCAAGAGGCCATTCTCAACAGATCTAACAAACTTGTAGAGAACTCTTGGTGAAGATTGAAAAAATTGAAAATTAACCTTTCTTTGGACATAACTTTGTTTGTGGTTTCTTGCTTAAAAAGACACTATTTATAAATGGATTGTATACATTGTATGTTTAAGCCAATAGACCGAGTATATTGTAACATATTCTATAATATGTACCCTGATAAGTGTACCTTACAGTGTATGGTTTTTTGGCTAAATGGGAGGAACTGTTGATTTTGGGTAGCATCGAATGTGCTCTAGCTTCGAAATTTTGTGGAGGGGCTAGAATACATAAGATCTCCAAGACCTAGAAATCGTTTGGAGAAATTCTGCGCCTGCATTGTCAGTTATTAAAATAATTAATATTTTTAATTGGTTACTAAGTCTAAACTTAGGAAAATAAAAATATTAATGAGTATTAATAAAAATATGGGTGAGAAGTTTCTAAGAGGCGAGGATCAAGTTTGTTTTCATCTTAGCCATTGATCAAGGACTTAATCTTTGCCTGTTGATTCATCAACAGGAAAAGTATAAGAGGAGGCTTGAGGTTAGTTGGAGATACACCATATTGATCAGTCAGTTCAATTTTTCTAGGGCGTGGTTTGCTGAGAAAGTCGAACAGGTGATCTGAATTGCAGTGAGAGGGGCAGTAGTAGAGAGTTGAATCGAAAAGGAGTCCTGAACCAACGAGTACCAAGCAGAGAGGCAGTAATAGCATTAGAGAGGCAGCACAGAGGCCTACGCAGTCCAGTAAGGGGCTCACACAGAGCTGGCGCAGACCACGAGGGTCTCTTGCAGTGGCAGTGCAGGATAATCATCAGTAGTTTGAGATTTCGTTGAGGAAGCAAGGTTTTGAGACTGGAAGGCTAAACGATAAACTTCACTCAGCAAATCAAACTATAGCAGAAGGAGTGACACAGTCTCCTAGAGGCAAGCGCTAGCCCATGCAGGGATTGCGCTAGGATTTTCGCAGTGCTTGCCGAAGATAGGCCACTCAGTGATCAGTTGTGACGGAGAATGAGGTAAACCCTCGTATGTATTCTTGCTGTCGAGATTTCTTTGAAAGGTTAACCAGTGTTAGAGGCAACCTGTTGTACTCAAATTCTTCTTGCTTAATAATACAAACCCTCTATTTGCTGCACTAGTTTTCCCGCATTGGGTTTTTTTGGGGTCATTTGTCTGAAAATAACGGTGTCCTTTGTTTGTTTGTCTCATATCTATTTCAGTTTATGATCTATATGTTAGTGTAGTCTGCAATAGTGTTTTTCATCAATATTTAAATAATTAAATAACTTATTGAATGTAAAAACAAGTAGGAGATGATAAACCAGTGACTACAGTAGGATTTTAGATGTGGAGATTCAGAATTTTTCACAGGAACAAGGGGCACATATTGGAAGGCAAATGCTGAATCTTGAAAGGGAAATACTGAAACAATTCAATGAGTGTAGGTAATCTGAAATGATCTTATGTTTAAACTGAAGTAGAATTGATTATGCCATTAATGAATAGAATGTTAACTGAAAGAGCTGAAATCGTGAGTACTTCTTGAGAAGAAGACTTTACGACAGATGATAAAACATAAGCAAGATGCAAAGCAGAAGTATAAACAACAAAAACACAACGATACCAGACAACAAGATTGATTACGGAGTTTATCCCTGATGGACTATGTCTCCGGGTCCGCTTTCAAGATGGGCGACTGCTTATTAGGATTGAAAACGAAGAGGTCGATTACACAACAATTTAAGCAATTTGAATGTGCACGCAGGCACTTCTGGTCACTGTCTTCAGAAAGCTCTCTGAACCAGCGTCCCAATGCCTATCTCGGTTTCCAATTCCGACTCCCGGTGCTCCTGTTACACTGAAAACAAAACAATCTCTATCCCTCCATAACCTGCACATGAAACTCAAAAACCACCAATGTCCACTTCAATGTGCAAAACAGCCTTTTAAAATCCTCCAAGTACATTCGAACTCCTTCTTCCCAATTTAGGAATGAATGCGCTGATTTTAGGGTTTGTTGGTTTTGGTCTAACCATGTTTGAACACTTGGATAAGGTTACATGGTGGTTTAATTAACTTTGTGCCATAACTGCAACAAAAAACCAAATAAAACTTTATATTAACACATAGCCGTTGGCGGCTTGCTGACTGGGCAGAGGAGATTGACCGTTACTTGTGACCAGCCGCGGTCTAACCATTGACATACACCTGGTGGCTTATCCTGACGATTGCAGTCAGCCATGTGAATGCAACTAACTCCGACGCGGTTATCCAGGCGGTGGTTTCGGTCTTTTGTTTTGAAAACCCCGACGGTTAACATCGCTGTTCGTTCACATGTCATATCCCAATAGCTACTATGGTTAGAGACTCAGATGCAGTTGACTCCAAACGCTAACCCTGACTGCTGTTCACATGATAACTGTCCCTGTGTGGTTTAGTCCAATGGTCAGGGGACTGTTATAATATTTATAATGTTTTATGTATTGTTTAACAAAGGCCGAGGGTTATTACTTAGGGTTTGTTTTAATACAGAGTTGTAGTATAGTCCAATAGGTTTAGAATTAGTTTTTAAAGCATTTTTAATACATTGTTTGTATAGTAATGTGGTTTGATAGGGTTTAGGACTTAGGTTTATGTGTATTAGGGTTTTAGGTCTTTAGGTTAGGATTTGTCATTCATCCTTTTGTTCTAACAAGACAATTTACATCAAATTGTCACAAAGTGACATTTGCGACATTTGTCACATGATGACGACAACCAAACCCTGCAATATGGACGACAAACCCACGTCAACACCAAATCCTGCAAAGTGGACGTCAACTACAAGTCGAAAACCAAATTCTGGCAGAATTGACGACAACCAACATGTCGACAACCATATCCTGGAGGAATTGACGACAACCTCATGTCAACAACCAGGCACAAAACCATATCACCATGAAAACCATTGACATCACCTAAACAACCTGAACCATAAACAACATTGTCGAAACTGAACGACACCAGAGTAAATGTTGTCGACGACATTGAACCTGTGTAACTGATCTGACGAGATCCTCCTGGATCAATCCTTTCCACTTGAAAGCTTTTGGACCACAAAAGTTTGACTATACAAATAGCAGGTGAGGCTAGAGTTTCCTCACTCTCCACCTTGCCCTGATGATGTACCAATACATTCGATCAATCACCTGCAAGTGATAACCTTGATGATGCTGACCATGGCACATTTTGAATTGGTGACCTGTTCCATCCATTTGCAGTATGAACAACTTGTGACGATGGTCAAACAACCTATTATGAACATGGCAATTGACTTCTTTCCACGAGATACCATGAGTTAGTGATTCATAATAATCTTTGAAACGACCTCTACAAAATATTGTTCAATACCATTGACATGTATTAACAATCTATTTTGCGGAATGATAGAGACAATCAAAAACATTTTTGACGTCAAACCAACTACTTGACTTGATATACTTTCCTGATTCCTGATTACTAAGTGAACTTGCTGCAATAAACCCATCAAACTGTAAGGTGACAATTGCTACAACTTAGTTTGTCTTTGAAAGTATTGAATTAGCTGTTGATTTGTTTGAATCACTGTTTCTTCATTCATTAAATGATGTTTCCATTGATGCATAAGTTTCCCTTAAAGGTTTTGAATACTTTGACACTGCTTGAGAAAAGGCTTTGATGTGAAAACAAATAGGTTTCCTCTCCACTTGAAAAGAGGCTTCCAAACTGTTTGAAACATGAAATTGTGATACATCACAAGAGAAATTTAACACTGACTTTCCCCAATACTGACCTGCATCCCTGTAACTGATAATTTCCCAACTTGGACTGAATTGATTCATTCTGACATTAGGAAGAGGATCTTTAGGCAAAAACTGCAATTCATGTTGTATTCCCTGCTTATGAGTAAGATGTTTGATTTCTTAAAATAGAACTGGAAAAGTTTCTACCTCTTTGATCAAACTATCTTTAAGCTAAAACTCATAACCTGAAAAAACATCATGTTGTTTCTTATGTTGTTACTTTACACACATGATTACAAATCTTTTATTTGAACTTATTAATCACTTCATTTGATTAGCAACAACTAAATTCAAGTGATTTTTGTTTTGATGTGCCCTGACAATAAATTCAACCCCATCTTTCGTAAGGTGATATTTATGCTCTCTTCTGTAAAATAGTGCATCATTATCATAAAGATAAGAACTTCCTAAAACAACTCCACATATGTCCACTGGAACCACATCTAATTCCACTTCATCAATGTAATTAGCTATAATGGCAAATCTTAATCAACACTGTTTTATGACTTTTATCTGAGTTGATTTATTTAGCCATCCTGATTGGTAAGGTCTTGGATGATTTCGTGTTTCCAAATGCAAATTCTTAATTAAATATTCAGATATTAAATTGGTTTATGATCCACTGTCAAACATTGTATCTATCTTTGTGTGCTTAGAAGTTATTCTTATGTTAAACAATTCAACTCTTTTATCCTCGTTTGAAGGATTTATGTTTGATTAAGATGCAATAGTTTTCAAATTTGAACCAGTGTCAGAAGTTTTACTTTTCGTAACCATAGCAGTTATCCTCCTTTCATCACCTGAATCTGAACCTAGATCTTGTTGGACTGCTGCAATTGCCTTCTTTTCATCCTTCTCCTTAAGGAACTTTTTGGGCTTAAGTTTTGGATGAAGTTTCCAACACTTTGATTCATCATGACCCATTCTCTAGCAATGAGAACAAGTAGGTATTTCCTTCTGAGCTATCGCTAATTTCTTTCTCTTCGAATTGTTCTTCCCCTTACTGTCATTGGAATCTTTGATTTCCAACTCCTTGGATGATTCCGGTGAAAACTTTAATGGGCTGCCACTTGATTCAATATGTATGGCCTGAACACACACTTCACCAAAATCATTAGGATTAAACATCAATAATGTATGTTGCAAATATGAATGTACACTGCCATGTATTTTAATAAAGTTTCACGTGTATCCAATGAAATACCTAGTGCCAATGCTTTCTTTTTGAACTCCTGAGTAAACTCCTGAACACTCTGCCCTTTACCTTGCCTCAGATGCTACCAGTCAATAACAACTAGCTGCATGTATTCTAAAGGATAGAATTGTTTCCTAAGAGCTTTTAAAAACTTAGACCATGAAGAGATGACTTTTCCTTTTTGCTTTACATCTATTTGAGTTTTACTTTCCCACCAGATGAACGCTGTTTCCTCCATTCTAAGTGTAGCTAACTGAATTTTTGTTTTATCATCAAAAGTGTTCTAAATACGACAATACACTTCTAACTGCTTAATCTAGTTATCTAGCTTTTTAGGATTCATTTCACCATCATAAATAGGTAACTCAAATTTTACATCAAGTTTTAAAAGAGATGTTTTCTTAGGTTTCTTTTCTATTTCAGGTTCTGCACTAGAAGAAGAAGAAGAAGAAGAAGATGATGATGGTGATGATGGAGGTGAAGGTGGTTTATCAGCTTTGCCTTTACCTTTGTCCTTCTTCAATGTTTGAAGAAGAAGCTGAATCTCTTGCCTTTTTGTCTTCATAGAGTTCTCCGAACATCTGTTGCATAGTCAAGAATGCTTGCTGAAACTGTTCATCACTCATCTTAGTGTTTGGATTTTCACTTGCATTAGATCCTGTCATGGTCGACTTATGAATGACTCGTCACTTTCCAATCTCTGGATCAATCTACTCAAAGATTCCTTCTCCATGTTGCCACTTAGACTTGGTTAATATTCAATGGAAAATTCTACAAACGCAACCTGCTTTCATACCAAATTATATGATCTGAAATGATGTTATGTTTAAACTGAAGTAGAATTGACTATGCCATTAATGAATAGAATATTAATTGAAAGTGCTAAAACCGTGAGAACTTCTTGAGAAGAAGACTTTACGACAGATGATAAAACATAAGCAAGATGCAAAACAGAAGTATAAAGAACAAAAATACAACTATACCAGACAACAAGATTGATTACGGAGTTCATCCCTGATGGACTATGTCTCCGGGTCCGCTTTCAAGATGGGTGACCACATTATTAGGATTGAAAACGAAGAGGTCGATTACACAACAATTTGACCAATCAGAATGTGCATGCAAACACTTCTGGTCACTGTCTTCAGAAAGCTCTCTAGACCAGCTTTCCAACGCCTGTCTCGGTTTCCAATTCTGACTCCCAATGCTCCTGTTACACTTAAAACAAAACAACCTCTGTCCCTCCAGAACCTGCACATGAAACTCAAAAACCACCGATGTCCACTTCAATGTGCAAAACAACGTTTTAAAATCCTCCAGGTACATTCGAACTCCTTCCCAATTTAGGAATGAATGGGCTGATTTTAGGGTTTGTGGGTTTCGGTCTAACTATGTTTGAACACCCGGATAAGGTTACATGGTGGTTTAATTAACTTTGCACCAAAACTGCAACAAAAAACCCAAATAAAACTTTATATTAACACATAGCCATTGGCAGCTTGCTGACTGGGTGGAGGAGATTGACCGTTATGTGTGACAGTGACTAGCCGCGGTCTAACCATTGACATACACCTGGTGGCTTATCTCGACGGTTGCAGTTGGCCATGTGAACACGGCTAACTCTTACGCGGTTATCCAAGTGGCGGTTCCAGTCTGTTGTTTTGAAAACCCCGACAGTTAACATTGCTATTTGTTCACATGTCATATCCCAATCGCTACTACGGTTAGAGACTCCGATGCGGTTGACTCCAAGTGCTAACCCCAACTGCTGTTCAAATAATAATGGTGCTCGCATGGTTTAGTCTTGCGAACAGGGGACTGTTATGATATTTATAATGTTTTATGTATTGTTTAACAAAGGCCGAGGGTTATTACTTAGGGTCTGTTTTAATACATAGAGTTGTAGTATGGTCCAATAGGTTTAGAATTAGTTTCTAATGCATTTTTAATACATTATTTTTATAGTAATGTGGTTTGATAGGGTTTAGGACTTAGGTTTATGTGTATTAGGGTTTTAGGTCTTTAGGTTAGGATTTGTCATTCATCCTTTTGTTCTAACAAGACAATTTACATAAAATTGTCACAAAGTGACATTTGTGACGTTCGTCACATGATGATGACAACCAAACCCTGCAATATGGATGACAAACCCACATCGACACCAAATCCTGCAAAGTGACGACAACCTCCTGTCGACAACCAGGCACTAAACCATATCACCATGAAAACCATTGACATCACCTGAACAAGCTGAACCATAAACAACATTGTCGAAACTGAATGACACCGGACTGAACGCTGTTGACGACACTGAACTTGTGTAACTCATCTGACGAGATCCTCCTGGATCAGTATGTGTTTCGATGAGCGTAGGAAAATACTAAATACCTCTCATTGACAGTGTCCTCTCCAACTCCAAGTGGTGACGATGGATGGCCTTCTCGGCTCCTCCAACACCAAGTCGACTCAAGCAAATGAATTCAGGCTTCAACTTATGAACGATGGCTTTGGCTCCTCCAAGCAGTGATGACATGATAAAACGATGAAGTAGGTTAAAAATGGGGTGCAAACTCAACCGAAACCCAAGCCAAAAAATTAAAATCCATTCCCAGTGCTAAGTTTTCACATGATATGTTTCTAGAGATACAGATTGATTATGAAACAATAATGAAGTGCTCTCGTGACGTTTTAGTGTTTTGTAAATGGCTATCCCGATATTGAAAACGTATCAAAGGCGTTTAAAAAAATTTGGATCCATTTATGGAAAATACAAATCCATATCATGATTTTCATTTTCCAGAAATGGATCCAATTTTTTCTAAACCCCTTTGATACGTTTCCAATCTCGGGATAGTCATTTCCAAAAAATTGAAATGGCATAGAAACATTTTGATGTAGTTTCATAGTAGTTTTGTACAAGTTTTAGTATCCAAAACACCGAATGATGTTTCTAGGGGTTAGGAGCGGCGTTACTGTTATCTTAGCCTTACATAGCATTAATGTTATTATTAATTAATAGTAATAGCATATTATTATATTATTAATATTATATATTAATAATAATAGCCTAATATTATATTATTAATAATTTACTAACCTAAAATCATTTTTTATTCAATTAAATGCATGAAGACTTAAATATTATACGAGCTTAACTAAAGCTAGAGGTTGTCGTAGGGATCAAAGCAAGAAAGGAAAAAGGAGAGTTACAAGAGGAAGTAAAGTGCAAGTTGTGGGAAAGGAGTCAAGGAGAAAAAGGGAAGTAAGAGGGAGAAAACAAGGGAGAGAATTGCGACAAAGAAAAGAAAGGGAAACCCTTGTAGGAGAAAATCACAAATCTTCTTATTTTCTTCATTTTTTTTTTGCTTACATTAGTTTGCAAATGCCAACTTGCTAGAGGCACCAACCCCCAAAATAGATTTGTAGGCACTAATCTGCTGGAAGCACCAACCCCCAAAATAGAGTTGTAGGCATCGACTTGCTGGAGGCACCAACACCAAAGATGTGCAAGCACCAACTTGGTGTAGGCTACAACCTGATTGAGACACTAACATCTGAATTATACGAGCACTAACCTGCAGTTGGTTTCAACTGGCTTCAACCTTATCGAGGCACCAACCTTTGAAATATGGTGGATAACTTTTCACAATCTTTCAAACTGGATCCACAAGCTCAAAACACAATCAATTCAACTTGTTCTTCAATCATCAATTTGCGGCATCTTCTTCATGTTAAAACCTACTCATGAGTTCTAGAGCATATTGACAACTACTATGATCACTTGTTCTTAAAAATATGTTTTCATGACTTTGCAGGTCCCCTCTTTCAAATTACAAGAAAATTTTAACCAATTCCCCTTTCTCAAAATTTAGTTTGGCCCTTAAAATAACCCATAAAAAGATAATAAAAATTAATTGTACTACAAAATGCACCTTTCCGGTATGTTGTCTACAAAACACACCTTTTAGGCACGTGTTCTACAAAATGCACATTGTTTGTCTGTTAATAGTTCGACAAAATGCACTTTTGAGGGCAGAATAAAATTTCGGCAAGCCTGACTGAACTCAAACCCGTGACCTCCCAAGGTGCAATAGAACTCCACCAATTGCACTGTCATATTACTTGTTCTAGCCCATCAAGCAAAACTATTAAAAATTCAGCTCACAATAGAGATCCAAGTCAATGCCCACAGTGCTAATCAAACAATAGAGGGCAATGTCATACCCATAGTGCCAATCAAAACATACAATGGAGGGCCATGTCATATCCATAGTGCCAATCAAATCACGCAATGCGGGGGGTTGGGGGGGGGGAGCACATCATATTGCAATGGGGGCCCATGTCAAACCACAAAACCCCAAACATGCCTGCTATTCAAGAACCCTTGCAACAGAGTGTCGAACACGTCAAACAAAACTACCAATCAAATCTTCGTGTCAGATTCCAAGCCAAAGTGTCAAACTTGTCAACCATACTACCAATCAACACTTTGCGTCGGAGTCCCATGTTAAGCCATAGTGCTGAACATGTCAAACCAATTAAAACCTTGCTACAGAGTCTACATCAAACCACAATGCCAAACTCATCAACCATATTACCAATCAACACTTAGCATCGGAGTCCCACATCAAGCCACAGTGCCAAACACGTTAAACCAGTCAAAACTTCGCTACAGAGTCCATGTCAAGCCATAGTGCCAAAATCATCAACCATACTACCAATCAACACTCTGCATTGTCAAGCCAGTGTCGAACTCGTCAACCATACTACCAGTCAAAACTTCACATTGGAGTTCCATGTCAAGTTAGAGTGCCAAACATGTAAGTCCTGTTAGTGTCAGTCTTTCCAGCCTTCCTCCAGTGATCAAACATGCTCTTACAAAGTTATTTTGAAGTGTCAAGGTCAAATTTTGTCATTTCAAAGAGTTTTCAAGCAAAATTTGGTCACTAGGCATTAGGTCTAGGGTTTGCTTTCACTCTTAAAGTTGTCCAAATTGTGGTCTATGTCATCATTTAGCTGAGTCTATCATCATTCATAGGGTTGTCATTATCATGTCAGTGTCTAATGAGTCATTTTACGTCTTGTTCATGCTTCAGTTGCGCCCAAGCAAGGTCATTTCCCTCTCCTAGGGTTTTGAAGCCATTTTCTCTCGGATGGTCAAATCATCGACAAAACTTGTTTCCTGATGTTCATACACCTTCCCCTATCCTTAAAGTACCATATCATACACTCCCCAACACTCAGATTCCCCAAAATCCTCATTTTTTGCACAAACCCTAGTTTCTAGCTACAACCTGGCAATTTTCTAGGTTTGGCCTGTGATTTGCCCTTTTGGACCCCTTCCCCTCACTCAATCTCTGAGATTCCACTTTCCCCCGCTTCCTAACATCCTTCCCCACTCACAAAAATTTCCCCAAGAACTTAGAAGCCCCCTATTCCCTTCATTTCGCTTCATTTCGACAAAATTCCTTGTTTCACACATTGGGGGATAAGTTTCACTAAAATGATGTTTCTGAGCAATCAAAGATGATTTTTTCAAAACTGAGAGAGGGTTTTGTCCACAACATGCCAAGGAAGAAAAACCTCCTTCAATTTTTGCACAGGTGTCATGGTTTTAAAAAAATGTCAAAAATACCGGCGAGAACGAAGGTGCTCCAAGGACGGTTGGTCAAAACACAAAAACGAAGGAAAACGCCCGATCCACTCCAAATTTTGGCCAAAGCCTTTTTGACTGAGCATGGTACTTTATTGGGGACTCCCAGCCCAAATTTCAAGAAATTTGGAGAAAAT
>APFE031650644.1:91541-135184 GCA_000404065.3 Pinus taeda | reverse complement strand
ACTAACATACCCTAAAAGTAAATTAAAAAACAAATTAAAAAAAACACAAGTTAATGAGGAAACGTGGGTTGTACGGCTCTGAAACGTGTTTCCGGCCATACTGGCCACGTTTCCATTTCGGGAAACGTGGCAGTACTACCGGAAACGCATTTCACAGCCGTACCAAACGCGTTTCCGCGTTTCGTACCCGTTTCCATACGGAAACGGACCTCCATACCACGTTTCCTGCAACATAGGCTATTTATAAATGAGAGTTCTCTCTCTCTCTCTCTCTCTCTCTCTCTACACAAACACATATTGGTCCCCAAAACCTAAGTTGCATGATTTAGGAAAATGGGTATGGGTTTTCAAAACAAAAATGCATTAGAAAAGTGACCCCTCAAAATGGGTAAACTTTCCCCAGATTGTGCAACTTAGGTTTTTGGGGTCAACATGTCTTGTGTGTCCTATTATCTACCAATGTCTTGTGACTTAGCTCTCTTTTTTTCTTGTTATAACAAATTATTGTTCAACATGTCAAGTTATTTCAAATAGGTCACATTCAATGTCAGACCACCTTGTATGATGATCAATTAAACTCATCATTGAAGTGAATTGATGATACTATAGAATAATTCCCTAAACATAGACATTGTGGCCTATTACAAAATGCTAGAATACATAAATATGAGCTTATAGAGGTGCCTTAGAAAAGCGAACAGGTGTGGTTGTAGACAAGAAGCCTAGCCATTGAAGGTGTCTTTATACCAAGGTTACTTGGGAGCAGGGGTGGAAGTAGGAGCAGGGAGCGACATTTTCAAAAGCTCCCATTCAGGAGCGAATTTTTATATAATATATATTTTTATATATTTTGATGCATATATGTCAACAAAAGCATGTAGAATGATGAATTAGATATAAAAAACATAAAAACATGGATTGAACCATATAACATCTGTAATGTTCCTAATGGAAATATACAATGATAAACAAGCAACAATAACCGAAAACACACAAAAAAATACTTGAGCATCAGAACACCATTTTAAAGCCAAAAATTGCGCTGCTGAGCCATTTTATTATAATATGAAGAGGTTACAATGAGGTGCTGGCAAGAGTGCACCTGGGCTTGCTCTAGGCAAGCTAGCTAAGCCTAAATAAATAATAAGAAGCCCCCCTCAAATATGTTGTTGCTCTATCTCCTGGCTTTGCACTGTACTGGCCAGAACTATGTTGCAGGAAATGTGGCATAGAGGTCCGTTTCCGTATAGAAACGGGTACGAAACGCGGAAACGCGTTTGGTACGGCCGTGAAACGCGTTTCCGACCGTACTGCCACGTTTCCTGAAACGGAAACGTGGCCAGTACGACCGAAAACTTGTTTCAGGGCCGTACGACCCACGTTTCCTCATTAACTTGCGTTTTTTTTAATTTACTTTTAGCGTATGTTAGTGACTTCTAGTTGCTTCTAGATGTGTGTCTAAAGTTATAAAAGTGAATTTTTGCCCTAGTGTTGATATGCAGTTCATCAGGAAGTTTGAGGCATACGCTGTTCATGGTAATGTTAAATTCTTAAAGTAAAAGTGATATTCTCCTTTATTTTTCATTTTCATCCTTTTACTTAAACTTTTAACATTACCATGAAATGACTCAGGATGTTTGAGAGTGGTTTCGCCCTCATTGGATTTCATATGGAGAAAGTAGAATTTTAGATCTCACTCAAAATCCAACAGACTTATTTATTTTTCAGAATTTCGGGATTTGGGGGATTGCAATGTTTCCATTGGATTTTATCATGTACTAAGGTATGGAACTTGTATTTAATCAAGAGAATCAAGCCCTCTATGCAGGGGAAACTCCCAATAATCAAGATCATGTAAGGTACTAGGGTATGAAACGTGTATTTAGTCAAGAGCGCTAAGGTCGTTTGACTATGTAGGAGGAGACTCCCAATACAATAGTGGTCCTTCTAAAGAATGGGATGTGGATGCAGAAAATCCTAATTTGGATCTCTCTCTTGCAGCCTCATATATTAATATAAATAAAGGCTAATTTTGAGATTTGGATATATAATAAACGTTGCTTTTGGATATTCCCATATTTTTATTTTCATTATGTGATCATTCATGAGTAAATGTTGATGTAAATTAAATCTTAATGTTTAAGTGTAATAAATTATAATGTATCATTTATGCTTTATGATTGCACATATATATATATTATATATATATATATATATATATATATATATATATATATATATATATTATATATTCGCGTTTCCCCGTTTCCAAAATTTGGGGAGGTCGCGTTTCGTATCGCTTCTCGTTTCGGAAACTCGTACCCGTTTCCCCGTTTCGTGCAACTTAGGGCCAGAAATACGCTGCTCGGTGTGAAGATCTGCTACTAGGGCCTCCTCTGGTGCTTAGAAAATTCTTGGAAATTAACCCCGACCTCTGCACCAATAACCCACAAAAACCCACGAAGGAATTGGCCAAATGTTACCTCGAAATTTCGGGCCAACTTTCCCCTAGCTCCTCTAGCTCTGCCTAGATTGGGGCGCCTGTTTGATCCCTCAAATCTGCCTAGAGTATTATGCCAAATTATTTCTGAGGTCCTTGTCAAAAACCTAGAAAAACCCAGAAAGGGTTTGTCCTGGTTTTGACGCTTCAAAATTGACCCCAAATGCGTGGTCCTTCTCCACAAGTAAAAGATGTGGCCTATAGCAGATGCTATGTTTGCTGCTTTGCCAAAATGCTGGAAACGCCCCCACAACACTTCCCCAGAATCCACCTCAACTTTTAGGCCCAAACTCCCTTCACTCCTCTCCTCCAAGCATTGCGCAGTCCCAGTGCTGCTGCTAGTCTCTCCTCCACACAAACTTGCACTCCCACTGCTGGAACAATTAGAAAAGGATGGAACTCCCTCCTTGGGTTGGCACTCGAAGTCTATCGAAGCAAGGGTTGAGATCTCTACTTAGAGACACTCGTGTGCTAAACAACACTTGCAGACTTGGCTTCCACTTAAGTGTGCTATGTCAAAGACAAGTTTCTAAATAGATGAATGAAATGACCAAAATGAGTGCCTCTTGATCTATTTATAATTCGTGGCTCCTTCTCTCCTTATGGTCCCCACTCTCTCTCTCTCCTAATTCACACTCCCTTCTCTTTCCTCTCTCTTCCAAGAGTGTGAGTTCCCTCCTTGGGTCTAATTTCTCTTTCTTGTGGTCCCCACTTTCCACTAGAACCGCAATATTCTCTTTTCCTCCTAAGTCCTAGTGCCGGAACTGCGTCCTCTCTCCAAACTCATCTCAAATGCTGAAAATCAAAATTGGGGATATTACAGTGCACCCTGCCAAAAATTGCTTGTCCTCGAAGTAATGCCTGAACCAGTGCCTCCTTTGTCTGTTGATCACCCCTATTGCCATCAGTGATATCGCAGTCCTAAATGTGCCACCAAGTCATCCTTGGTCTCTGCACTGTCCTGACATGAAAGAATCCTTCAATACCAGGATCCCAAGCCATCCTGTCCCACTTGAAGCTCCCCTCGTTCGACTCACTATCCTGCCTGGTATAAGTACTAGAAGTCCCTTGTATACCATCAATGAGTAGGGGATCATGATAAGGTGGTAGTATGCTCAACTCCTCATGAAGTTGTCCTACCACGTAGACTATCCCATGCACTCCCAGAGTATACTCTTGAAGATACCACCCAATCGCTGCAGAAATAGTGTCTCACTCATGTGAGCTTCTCCTAATATCATCTTGCTGGCCCACCTGCCACGTTAGTGAAGTCCCCAATGCCATCGGTGACTTGTTAAAGCCCAATGGAAGATCTGCATGACTTCCCCCTATAGCAGCCAACTCATTCGTAAAGGTTATTGAGTTGTGAAGAGCGGTGATGATCAGGTCCCCTGCTAATCTCAGAGTGGTGCCATCATGCTGAAGTTGCGCTACTCTGACTATGACATACTCCCCACCATGTGCGAATTGTATCCTCCTCTCATGAAGCCTAGTGGCAAAAGATCTGTGAGAGCTAAGCTCATCCTGCCTGGGCACCCCCATGATGCCAATATCTACCTCTCCATTGCCAATCTCGACCCTAAGCCATAGCAAGATAACTCTTCCTCGCCATGCCGTGGAGGTCTCAGTGATCCCCCATGTGTCAATCCCAAAGTGAACTGGATCACCCTCTGCCATGACCCTGCTCATCACAAAGGGGAGTGATCCACCCGCCAACTGGGTCCCTGGATCCCCCAAACATACGGGGAGCTCATAACTCCCTCTCCTCATAGGATGTCACTGTGTAGCGCTGCTATCTGCTAGAATCCATCTGGCCCTCATCTTTGATCCCTGTATGTATCCCCTGGGTGGACCCCAAGTATCAACAGTATGTCCCACGCATGTAAACCTGCCCTACTCTTGCCAAACCACGCAGAGAAGTATGCTATCCCAACCCCTGACGATACACCTAGACACTGTTCGGAGTTTGGGTACCCTCCTAAAGACGAAGTCTACCATCCACCATCCCTCAAGTGTGAGCTCAGGGGTGGAACATATGCTACCTCGGCTATCAACCACACCATCCCTAAGCCTATATCCGCCAAGTCATACACCTACCAGGGGTCTCAGCAAGAGAGTCTCCTCTCGGCTCATGACACGTGGTGTCTCATCCAACTGTCTAGGGTGAGCCTCCCATGCCCTGTTGCCTGAATGGAGAGTGTCAAGGGAAAACAACCAAACATTCTGTGACTGCAAGCAACACTGGAGAATGATGGGCAGGTATGTCCCAAAGGGTATGATCAAAAGTCAGCCATAATGCTTAAGAGTGATCCTACGAACGACACTCTCTCTGCCTCGGATCTATTGATAACTCCCTCGAAGCCCAATGCCTCGGTCCATAAGTCTCCTTGGGGGCAACACTCCAAGAGTCCGCTGCACTGCATCATGTGTCATCACATACCACCAAGTATCGTTGTACTCTTCGTCATGCCATTGTAAGCTGCAACTTGTCTTTGTACACCACTGGATACCCCCGACTAAGACTATACCATCCTGTACGCCCTGCATCCTGTCTGCATCAAGGCACCAACCAATCCCCACATGTACTCAATGTGATGTAAGGCACTCCTACTCCACCATGCGATCCAACACACTATGGTACACTGTTGAAATTTCTAAGCCTGACACGTCAGAAATCCCTACCGCATTATCTGGTTTATTTTCTCCTACTTGTTCTTTTCATTAACAAGTTATTTATAATATAAATATCGAAATAAAAACAAATGCAACCTTAACACATATACAGATCAACAACTAAAATAACTAAGACAATCACACAAGGGACACCGTTATTTTTGGGCAATTGTCCCTGGAAAAACCTAATGTGGGAAAATCGGTGCAACAGATATGAGGGTTTTATTATTATGCAGATTTTTGAATACAACTAGGGTGCCAGAAATGGCTCACCCAATAGAGAATGCCCTCGGCAAAAGTACCTCTCCTCGGAGACAAATATTCTGGTTGATTAGTCACCGGATGATTGATCCCACAACAACTACGTCAACTCCTTAGCTGGACAATGAAAGCTCCTCCAAGCTTCTCCACTGCTCTGCGTCACTCTTTTAGGGATTGCGTCACCCTCTCAGCCCACTAGCACTCAGTCTGTCCCACGAAAATCACCCGGTGCTGCCTCTTGGCCCTGGGTTAGCTTTGCTAGCCTCTGCGCAGCAACTGATGCCTCTGCGTCAGCCCCTTGGCTCTCTGCATCATCCCTTTGTCCCTCTGCGCCACCCACGCTGGCCTCCTAAGCCTCTACGTAAGTCCCAGCTGCCTCTGCGTCAACCTCCCCAGGGTCTGCGTTGTCTGTCTGGCACTATCTCTGCCTCTTTGTTATGTATTGTCGGCCTTGTGCCGAACTGCCTCTCGTTGCAACAGATCACTAGCTCGATTCTCTTAGCAAAACCCCGCTCCACAAAATCGAGCTGATTGATCAATTTTGGTGTATCTCCAACTGATCCTCAAGCCTCCTCTTATACTTTTCCTGTTGAGTCTTCAATGGTCGAGATTAAGTCCCTAATCAACGGCTAAGATTAGATTTGGCTTGATCCATGTCATTTAGTACATTTTCACCTAGTTTTATATTAACACCCATTAATATTTTAGTTTTCCTAAGTTTAGACTTAGGAACCCCATTAAAAAATATTAATTATTTTAATATCTCTCCAACCGAGTGGAATTTCCCCAAATGATTCTGAGTCTTGGAGATCTTATGTGCCTTAGCCTCTCCACCAATTTTCATGGCTAGAGCACATCCGATGCTACCAAAAATCAACACTCCCTCTTAGCGAGAAATGTGCTCTAGTAATGTTTCATCATGGAAACATCACACTGGTCCTCCGCACAGGTACTTATGCTGATGCTTGGCCTACTGCGTCACATCATCTGCACTGCTGCTTCATGTACTGCTGCCCATGACACTGCCACTACCACTGCTACATCTGTATTGCAACTCCCTCTCAATATCCTGCCCACGCTGGCCCTAGCACTGCCATTGCTAACTGTTGCACTGCAACTCAATTACCGAGTAGGTAACTGACTTCTCCCAAATACTGATATCCCAGTCAATCTGGAAGCCTCGTGAAACTGAAGTTGCCTCTGTTGCTATCCTGTGCTCTCTTTGCTACCATTGCGTTGCTGCATGCACCTCTGTGCCTCTCGCACTGCTGCAACCTCTACTGCGCTGCCTCAGATTTCTGCACCCAAGTACTGCCTTGCTGCTCCATTACAATTTGCTCCACCTGACCTCTGTCAACCTGCTATTGTCGTTAAGGGCTCCCGTAGCTGGATATGGTCCAAAAGTTTGGGCACCTCAAGGATCCTGCCCCTAGTATGTAGTCTTCCTGACTACAACTCGATGTCTCCCCACCTATTCTCTAGAGGTGCATGAGAACTCATGGCACAGTCGTCATCAGTCTCGACCTCTTTCTCTGCCTTAACTGGAGCTGCTTTAGAATCGTAAGCGTCTCCCTTTTTTTTCTTCCTGGGACACTGAGATGCATAATGTCCTAGCTCCCCACAATGGAAGCACTTCACCTTGGAGATATCCTTCTTCTTCCTCTTCCCTTACTGTCCCGCAGATGCTAGCGCTGCATCCTCCTCCTCTTTCTTGATTCGACTTCCCTTGCCATTACTCCCCACCTTAGTCATCCTCCTGATCTCTTCTTGGCAATGAGCTACCCACATCTCCTCCCAACCTGGAAGAGTAGCCTTGCCCAAAATAATTTGGACAAATGTCTACCACTCTTCGGAGACTACATTCAGGGCAGTCCTGACCCTAAATTCTAGATCCGGTGTAGACCCTACGAAAGTAAGCTAGTGGCGAATCTCCTGCAACTTGAGAAGGAATGGATCTATCTGCTCTCCCTTCTTCATTTGATACGACCGCATTTGATTTTCCAATAGCATCTTCCACTGCACGGAAGTGCCCTGATACAAGGTCGTCAAAGTATCCCACATCTCCTTTGTTGTGTTCTTTTGAGCAATATGTGGTACGACATTATCTTTGACCCCATCTAGGATCATGCACTTTGCCCTTGCCATTGCATCCTCATACTTCTCATTCTTAGCTGGGTTGACTACGATAGCCACGACTCTCAAGGCAAAGTCCTTGACGCGAGGTCGATCTAGGATTGCCAGGATCCTGGCCTTCTAGATGACAAAGTTGGAAGCCCCGTCCAACCTACCCTAATCCCTTAGTCCATTCACTGCCATTTCATCTGCTCTTCTGGACTTCCTATGAGATTTGACTTCCCTCCTAGAAATCTCCCTCTAAGTCTTGATTTCCCTCCTGGAAATCCTCTGGCCAGCTGTTGAACTGCTCCTCTCCAATCCTCCTTGCAACTGCAACTCAGATCCAGATTTCTTAGCTAGAAATCCGTCAAGGTAGCAGTTCCCTCTACCTTGGTTCTGATGTGATTTGAGGAGTTGGTGGGGTGTTGTTTCTGTCAGTGCAGAACAACTCCCCAAGCCCCAACAACTAAAGAAATTGAGCCTTTCAGGGTCTGCGTAATCCCGACAACGGTTGAATCTGCACCTCCTGGCCACAGCGTCGGTCCTTCCTGCTTGAGAAAGATGACTGGACACTGTGTAGGTCTGATCTGCCCCTCTCTGCCTCTACGCTGGCCCTCCTATTGACTCAAAATGATGATGTAGGCCCTCTGCATCACTTCTTCTCTGCTGCTTCTGCTTTGGAACAACGTCGTCTTTAGGGACCATCGCTATTGCTGCAAATTCTTCAGATTACTGTTGGTGCCTTTAATTCCCCTGTGATCTGCAATGATATGATACCATGTTGAAATTTCTAAGTCTTACACTTCAGAAATCCCTACTGCATTATGTGGTGTATTTTCTCCTACTTGTTCTTTTCATTAACAAGCTATTTATAAATATAAATATTGAAAATAAACACAAATGCAGCGTTAACACATATACAGATCAACAACTGAAATAACTGAGACAATCACACAAAGGACACTGTTATTTTTAGACAATCGTCCCCAGAAAACCCCTATGCGGGAAAACTGGTGCAACAGATATGAGGGTTTTATTATTATGCAGATTTCTGAATACAACTAGGGTGCCAGAAATGGCTCACCCAACAAAGAATGCCCTCGGCAGAAGTACCTCTCCTTGGAGATAGATATTCCAGCTAATCAGTCACCAAATGATTGATCCCACAGCAACTACGACAACTCCTTAGTTAGACAACGAAAGCTGCTCCAAGCTTCTCCACTGCTCTGTGTCACTCTGCTAGGGATTCCATCACCCTCTCAACTCACCAACACTCAGTCTGCCCCACGAAAATCACCTAGCACTGTCTATTGGCCCTGCGTTAGCTCTGCTAGCTTTTGTGCAGCAATTGATGCATCTGTGCCAACCCCTTGGCTCTCTGCGTCAACCCTCTGGTCCTCTGTGTCACCCACGCTGGCCTCCTCAGCCTCTGCGTAAGTCCCAATTGCCTCTGCGTCAGCCTCCCCAGGCTTTGTGTTGTCTCTCTGGCAATATCTCTGCCTCTCTGCTATGTATTCTCGGCCTCGTGTCAAACTACCCCTCGCTGTAATGGATCAGTAGCTCGATTCTCTCAGCAAAACCCCGCTCCAGAAAATCAAACTAACTGATCAATTTTGGTGTATTTCCAACTGACCCTCAAGCCTCCTCTTATGCTTTTCCTGTTGAGTCTTCAACAGCCGAGTTTAAGTCCCTGATCAATGGATAAGATTAGATTTGGCTTGATCCATGTCATTTAGAACATTCTCACGCAGTGTTATATTAATATCCATTAATATTTTAATTTTCCTAAATTTAGACTTAGGAACCCCATTAAAAAATATTAATTATTTTAATATCTCTCCAACCGTGTGGAATTTCCCCAAACAATTTCTGGGTCTTGGAGATCTTATGTGCCTTAGCCTCTCCACCAATTTTCATGGCTAGAGCACATCCGATGCTACCACAAATCAACATACACCACCATGCATCTCCTTGTCCACTTGTAGGCCATTGCCCAATACTAAATGCTCCCACACATCCCTAGATGTGATGGCCTAGAGATGTGTCCCTATGTGTCGGCCCACATCTAATCGATATCATCACCTCCAGCATCGCATCACTATACCTGCTGATGAATGGATCTTCACTCCAAATCCCCGCTGAGGGATCCGAGAAGTGAATCTCCCTATGTGTCAGTAGTGATGCTACCATTGCGCTGCTCCTCTACATCCTCTGTGCCCCACAGAAAAGTGAAGAGTCCCCAACGCCATATAAGCCACTGTCTCGTGACTTGCCAATGCTACCTCCTCTGTCAAACTCCTGCCAGAGTATGCTGATCACCCCGTGATCTCGTGTACAGATGCCATAGCAAGACAACTAAAGGAGTCTGTCTATAAACTAGTTGGCCACTAGTGCTGACCGAGACTCCCTTAGCAAATATGCATGCTCAACTGCTAGGTCAACTGTACCATCTAGGTTGTAGCCAACCGACATACCTGGGAAATGATATGTAGTCCCACTCGGTACCCAATGCTAGTCTGCACTGCCTGTATCCCCAATTCTTGGAAGCTCCTGATGAGCTACACCCAAGTCCACCACCATCTCCATAGCCCACTCCACAGGGTACCAACTCAGAATCTCTCGCCATCCAACCCCAAGAGAGGGATCGAATGCACGACCTCCTGCACATAGAACAACCCCAACATGCGGATGTTGCACCTTGTGCAACTCCGATTTGACTAGGTAGCTCTGTCTCTCTCTCCAATGGGCAAAGGTGACTGAACAATGCTGCTCACTTAGTCATCCCCTCTTGTATTTCTAGAAAACTTTGCCTCTCTCAATCCAATGCATAGGGATGGGCTGATAACATTGTAGCGATCTATGCTGAAATCCCAATGTGTGGTCTCTATGCTGCCCCTCATCAATGGCTAGTCCAAAGGATCGCTGCACATCCTCGTTGATCATGGGCTCGACATGAGCCTCCAACTACTCCTCCATAGACAACCCAACACGCAAGACATGCTCTTCAGTCAGTTGTAGGTGACTGTCTTCCGTCAATTCTGTCATAGATCTGGATGCCCTTGTACCTATTGGCTCCTCATCAACAGTGGAGGTGCCTCTTGGCACCTTATCAACCTACGGTGCGCTACTATAACCGAGAACTCGGTCACAACTCGAGATACCTCATCAATGTATACCTCAACAACGGATGGCATCTCATCAACAGGTGTATGCTCAACTGTCTCCTTGCCAACCATGGCTCCTTGAACTACTCAGTCATCCTCTTCCTTAATCCTCCTCATCATCCTTGCAAAATTCCACTGGATCTCCATTGGTTTGTGCTTGCCTCTTAGTTCATAGAACTCCCAAAAAGAGAGTGATGCTTGAATGCCATGACCCAATGATTGGTATGCCCTCCAGTTTTCTCCCAATAAATCCACATTAGTTGCAATCATGTCTAAATTCCCAATTGTGGAATGAGTCAACTTCTCCCCCACATCAATCATTATTTGTTGCATCCTAATCACCGGATTCAAGGTTATTACCATGTTGTTTGATTCTAACCTTCCTTTGGATCCCATGATTTTTTTTGTTGTTGGTCTTGTCATAGAACGAAGGGGTTCCCACAGGTTGAGCCAAGATTATGCTCTAATACCATTGTAATATTCCTATTGGAAATATACAATGATAAACAAGCAACTATAGCCAAAAACGCACAGAAAAATACTCAAGCATCAGAACACCATTTTAAAACCAAAACCTACGTTGCTGAGCCATTTTATTATAATATGAAGAGGGTACAATGAGGTGCTGGAAAGAGTGCACCTAGGCTTGCTCAAGGCAAGCTAGCTAAGCCCAAATGAATAATAATAAGTCCCCTTCAAATATGTTGTTGCTCTATCTCCTGGATTTGCACTGAATTGGCCAGAAATACGATATGTTGTTGGGCATGAAGATCTGCTGCTAGGGCCTCCTTCGGTGCTTAGAAAATTCCGGGAAATTAACCCCTGCCTCTCCATCAATAACCCACAAAAACCCATGAAGGAACTGGCCAAATGTTGACTTCAAAATTTCGGCCCAAATATCCCCTAGCTCCTCTCTCTGCTGCCTGGATTGGGACGTCTGTTTGATCCCTCAAATCTGCCCAAAAAATTCTGCCAAATTATTTATGAGGTTCTTGTCAAAAACTTGGAAAGCGTTTGTTCTAGTTTTGACGCTCCAAAATTGACCCCAAATGCTTGGCCCTCCTCCGCAAGTAAAAGATGTAGTCTGTAGCAGATGTTGTTTTTGCTGCTTCGCCAAAATGCTGGAAAAGCCCCCAAAACACTTCCCCAAACTCCACCTCAAGTTTTAGTCCCAAACTCCCTTCTCTCCTCAACTCCCAATGGTGTCTCCTCGAAGCATTGGGCAATCCCAACACTGTTGCTAGTGTCTCCTCCACACAAACTCACACTCCCACTGCTGAAACAATCGGAAAATGATGGAACTCCCTCCTTGCGCTGGCACTCAAAGTCCACCGAAGCAAGGGTTGAGATCTCCACTCGGAGACACTCGTGTGCTAAACAAAACTTGCAGACTTGGCTTCTGCTTAAGCATGCTATGTCAAAGACGAGTTTCTGAATAGATGAATGAAATGACCAAAATGAGTGCCTCTTGCTCTAATTATAATTCGTGGCTCCTCCTCTCCTTGTGGTCCCCACTCTCTCTCTCCTAATTTGCACTCCCTTCTCTTTCCTCTCTCTTCCGAGAGTGCGAGTTCCTTCCTTGGGTTGAAACTTTTTTCTTGTGGTCCCCACTTTCCACTAGAGCTGCAATATTCTCTTTTCGTCCTAAGTCTCGATGCCAAAATTGCATCCTCTCCCCAAACTCATCTCTAATACTGAAAATCAAAATTGGGGATTTTACAACATCAATCATCTAAAAGTTATAATCCTCATCAACCATGTCTACAAGTTAGTAACATACAACATATCGAGTCTCACGATTCATCAATCTTAAAGTTTCAAGCTTTCAAAATTCAATATATAACATTTATCATCATTGATCACTAAAGTTGTACTTTTAACCATTACAGCAAAGAATATTTAACATGAAATGAAATGTTTCAACTTTCAACATTCATGAAGCATCATATTCATAGTTCATTACTAATGAGTTATAATTGCCAATTTCAAACTTCAAGCTTAAATTGTCATATATTGTTTACGAAAAATATTGTAATAAATATTGAAAGAGTCAACAATTATAAAAACTACTGAAACTAGAAAAGACAAGTAAATCCAATATTTACTACTAATGCTTGGGCCTCTTGCCACGACAAATATCTAATTTCTGAGAAGGTCGTGGTTGTCTACTGGGAGTCTCCTCCTGCATAGTTAGACAACCGGAACCAAAAGCCACATGCCCTCCACGTGTGGATGTAGATGGAGGTGGCGACAATGAAGGCAAAGATGTTGGAACTTGAGCGCTGCAACTGGACGATGGGGGTGGCATGGCTGGTGTTGCTTTATCATCATCTTTCAAAAGTTTTGTTTGCAATTCTAGATGTAGAGCACCATCATCCAAATTATCTTCCTCCGGTTTGTTGTCCGAAGTTGTGTATGATGTATCCTCACGAGCCCGATCACAATAATGACTCAACAAACTCAAGTTGTAATGCACATAAACCAAGCTTTCTCCCGGTTTTCATTGAGTCAGTTTCTTCTCACATTATGGATGAAGTTGTAGGTGCTCCAACACCTCTCTGCAGAAGAAGTATTTACAACCTGTGAGAGCAAATTTTTGCCAATTTTGGCAAATGTACCTGCCTGCCATATGCGTCCCACCATGTGATAGCATCAAATATGTCCCTATACTCCATTGCATGCAAAGAACCAAACACTCCAGTGCTAGTGAAGTATTTTCCTAATTCAAGACGCGGATTAGCACAATCCTCCCTATCAGGGACCAACTTATCTAATGCTTTCATATATCCCTCTTGTACCTCTAAATTTGTATGGAGTTTGGCTCGAACCCCATCCACAGGTGTAGGTTTTGCCAACCAAGCTGGAGAGTAGTATTTTGGCATAAGGATATACACCAAGGCATGTAGTGGAACATTAGGTTTATTCCATTGTGCGCACACACATTTGTGACTAATATCATACAAGTTGGAATCTTTTTCCTGAACAATATCTTTTATTTGCCCCAACATGTTATCCATCTGCTCATACAGTTCCCCAATCACTGGCACATTTGTATCTGCAAAATAAATCATGTTATAAATAGGCTTGGTGAATTGCAAAACTTCCCTCACATGCCCAAAACAGAGCATAAAGAGCAGTGTCCTCCACCTATTCAAAACCTTACTTGTCAACTACAGTTGGAGCCCTGTCCTTTAAAACCTGCTAGTGTTGACTTGATACCATCCTACCCAATGACTCTCTTACCTTCAAGAGGTGCTTGAAGGTGAGGTAATAGCTAGCAAATCTAGTCTTCGCAATCTTCAACAACTCCAAACTTGAGTGATTGCGGAAAAGCCCATGGGTATTGCTATGATTGATAGTAAATTTTATCATTCTCTTGCCTCTCTTGTACAAATCACCAATCCATATGTATTGAGGGCGCTTGTTCTTAATAATATCATGCATCAAAAGGTTCATTGTGTGAACCAAACACCCAAACCAAAATATGTTGGGGTATCTATCCTCAATAATATGAAAATTTCGAAATGCAGCAACTGAAATTAATTCTCCTAACTGATTACAAAATTACCTAATTTTTTGATTAATATCGAATTAATCACACTGCAATTTTTTCAAAAAATAAAATACTATAGAAATAATAGCGCTGGAAACTGAGAAAATACGCACGCACTGACAATAAAAATGACACTGTTATTTTTGGACAATTGTCCCCAGAAAAACCCAATGTGGGAAAACCGGTGCAACAAATGAGGGTTTTTATTATTATGCAGCAGTGAAATTTTGAGTACAATAATCTAGATGCCGAATCTGGGAATCCTACAATGAAAAATACTGGCAAAAATCTAATGAGGAATTTTCCTCACCCCACAGGCAAATCTGAGCTCTGACTATAGCTCCAAGTGAGCTGTCCAAACTACCTCTGTTCTGGCCTGCGTCACCCTAGTGCAGTATCTGCTATGCTCAGCCTGAATCAACTGCTCCTGTAGTCGTCGTATCTGCCACTGCTTGAGAAGCTACCTCTCCGGCCATCTGGAACCCTTTCCCAGCCTCTGGAACTGAAACTCGGCTTCTCTCCAGCTAAATCGAACTGCCCTCTTAGAGGCTTCTGCGAAGCCTTTGTGTCAGCCTCACTGTGGTACTTTTGCCTCTCTGCAAATGCACTTGCTGGATCTGGAAAACTATCGGTAGCCTCACTGTCCCTGTGCCTCACTCTCTGCTTTGATCTCTGGCTCTCCGGCAATTGTTGTCGCTCTCTGGAAATTGATCTGCCAAGGAAATCGAACTGCTCAAGTGTGTTCTCCATCACCACATCGATCCCTTCTTATTTCTTCCTGTTGGGACTCCAACTACCAAGATTAAATCTTAATCGATGGCTCAGATCATTTCTGGATCAATCTATGTGAGTTTCTAGACTATTTTCACCTTGGCTTAATTAATTATGATTAATTAACCAATTTTCCTAAGTTTAGACTTAGGAAACATTAAAAAAATAGGTTAATAATCTAATTAAATCATATGTAAGTGGAATTTCCATAAACGATTTCTGGGTACTGAAGATCTCATGCATTGTAGCCTCTCCACCAAATTCCATGGCCAGAATGCATTCGATGCTTCAAAAACTAACAAATATTTTCTCACACTGCCTTACAATTAGAAGCATTATTAGTGATGACTTGGATGACATTGTATGGGCCAATATGTTCAATTGTTGGAAGTAATGGTTCTGCAATGTTGATGGTGGTCTTGAATTTTTCTGAGTAATCATATGCTAAAAGGAAGACTGCACCACTAGTAGACACAACAATAACACTTATCAATGGCTTGCCTTTTACATTTGTCCATCCATCAGATACAATGGATAACCCATGCTCATTCCAAGAATTTGTCATTTTACCCAAAGCATGTGCTATTTTTTATTTTTCATGATCAAGTCCCACAGTTCTAGCCCTGTCATACCGAGGGCTCTTGTATCCTTTGGGCATCATTAATGACAAAAACCATTTCATGCCAATAAGGTGAGCGGAGAACATCAAATGGTATTCCACATGCATAGAGAAACTAAAGTTTTTTTTAATCCACATCATTCCGACACTCTTCATCAAGGAAATCTGAAATGGTTCTACGCCTTAAAGGGATCTTTGTTCCTATGCCTCCATAGCCACTGCCGTGGAAGGATGTTGATGGAGTTCTTTGTCTATGTGATTGTGGGCTATCATGTTCAAAGTCACCCTTTGATCTTTTAGATTTATATTGGGCTTCCTCCTCTTCTCTTATGTATTTGGCTCTTTGTTGTGTTGTCACATTTACACAAGTTTTGATTCCTACTTGTTTACGTCCATCCCATGGCATTTTCCCACAGAGGTACTTTTTGGCACGGGTGTATGAACCTATGTAAGTGTTTTTGCAATGGAGACATGTAAATTTAGTGGTTCCACCCCCTTTCCTTGGTTAGGGCCTAGAAACATATTTCCGCAATGGGGTTTGGTTTTCTTTCATTTTTGTGCCCTCATCATCTCCACTCTCCTCTTCCTCCTCACCAAGGTTTTCAAATCCACCACTACCCACTTCTTCATCCTCTTCATCATGATCAACCCTCCTTCTACTCTCCAACACCATAATAACAAAAAAAGGAACCAACATCAAGAGAATGCTAAGCCACATAGCCACGATGTTTGAAGTTTTCAGCTTTGGTGGAGTTATAGTTTCTTGTCTACAATAAAAAGGTGGAATGGGAATGGTAAAGAGAGAAGAGAACATTTACATTTAACAATGAACATATAAAAATTATAAATGCTAGATTAGAGTGAAGATCCTACCTCTTTGGCCTTCAATCCCAAGCTACAATCTCCCTTGCAAGCTCGTCAAGCTCCCAAGCAATCCTCTCAATCTTCCTCCTCAACTCAAGCTCCAATTCCAAAAGCCCTCTCTTGCTTTCTCAATATGCAAATGGTGAATAATGGGAAGCGAGGAGGCCGTTTTATCTCTTTTGGCCCTTTTCTGCCGCACGGCCCACCAAATTCGCCCATAGGGAGTGAACATGAGCAGTCAGGGAGTGAACACTCCTCGACCGCTCCCTCGTTCGCCCTCGAAAAACTAGGGAGCAATTTTTTTTTAAAGGGAGTGCACTCCCGAGGTCGCTCCCCGTCCACTCCTGAACAAAGCGCGCTTCGGGAGCAGGTTCAGGGGGGAGGGTGCGGGGCGATCCCCAACAACCCTGGTCTTTACATTTTGAATTTCGAACTCAATCATAATATATAAAATCATGCACAAATGCTATAAATTGAAAACTACAATGTTCCATGGGGACAGGTCCCCCTCGGTGGGGTGCATGCACCTCACACTTCTGATGCATTTGGGACAGGGGGATGCTTGAGGAAATGTTTCCCCAAAAGGGGTGCTTGTGGGCCAAAAGGGGAACACCCATAAGCATCCCTTCTGATGGGGGATGTGTCCCCCTCAATTTTGTCTAATAACCCTTAAAATTAAAAAAAAAAATTCAAAAATTAAAAATTTTTAAATTAAAACTAAAAATAAAATTACATAGTAGATGTCAAAATCTAAACTAATTTGCAATCCCTAACTCACTCATTTCACTTACCAAGCTTACCTCTGCTTGACTTACTTGCGACACTATCTGACTTACCAGTTAACTGTTACCTCTCCTCCTCCATGACGTTGCTTCAATGCTCATTGTCCATTTTTAATTTTCAGTTTCAACTTTTGATTCTTGACTCTACATATTAATGACCTCAGTCTGATTCTTTTTCTTGCCACTCTTTACTATTTTTGAGTTTGAACTATCTCAATTTACTATTCCAGTCTACAAACTTCAATATCTACTATAACCTATTTTGTTCAGTTCTAATTAGATTCTATAATAATGAATGATGAATTTGAATTTTAAATCAATTTAGAATCTACCATGATGAATGACGAATTTGATTTTTAAATCAATGTGAATTCTAAAATGATGAATATAGATCAATGTATTTCATTATTGAATCTCGTGGTGGTATGGATGAATGATGTATGTAGCAGTATGAATGATGAGTATGGATCAGTGTATTTCATTATTTAATTCAGTTATGTATGGATCAATGTATTTATGCTTTCATTATATATATATATATATATATACCGCGACGTCCACCCATCCCCCCTTAATTTCGCTAAAATTTTGAGGGTACTCCCACACACCCCCCCTGTGCATCTCCCCGCACCTGCTTTCCTCGCCCCGGAGTCTTGGTGGAACATAGTAAAACTCGAGACTTATCGGGAGTTCCCAGAACTCCCTGTCATTCCCAGAAATTTCAGAATGTTTCATTCTACTTACCAAGTTCCCAGAAACAGGTTTCCCCATAATTGGCAGTAGTTCTCGTGTAACTATTGATAAGGCTGTAACTTTTCTATTGATGTGCAATTCTATTCTTCAGAGCATGGATTCAAGCTTTATTTGATGGCATATAGGTGATTTTTCTTTTAGAGGTGTTGGATTTGTTTGTTAGTAATTTGATTCACTGCACTTTGAGGATTTGGCATTTGAGCAGGTTGGATCATGCTGTTCCTATTGAAGATTCTCAAGAAATACTGCCATGATACATTTCATGTTTGATTATGACTTTGTAGTAATACATGCAGTGAAAAGTAGTTGTGTTTCATGTTTCAGTGGGGCTTAAAATGTATAGAAACGTGAAATCAACAGCTATGCAAAACTACATGTAGAAATGACAAGTGCAGTATTTTAGTTTGTTTCCCCATATAACATTTCCTGGATTTTCCAAAATATTTTGATGGCATTCTGGCCTGAGTAACCATTCTCTGAACAGAGAATTCTATGAGTTACTTATGCAGTCTCATCAACAGTGCTTGGCTAGAAATGGAAATTGAAATAATCTTTCTACTTGTGGCAAGGATGCAATTCTATGTTATCAATATCATGCATGGAAAATCATCCCCAAACACTGTCTGTACTATGGTATGTTTCTTCCTGAAATAAGATTGCATGTTATCAATGTAGTGCAAATTGTATTTTCTTGGGTGTATAAGCTAGATGGCAATAAATAAGCGTTTGAGATTGAAGGTTATCCTTTTGTAACACTTAAGAGTACAGTGCATTTGTATGCAAACATGTAAGCTCTAAGGTTCATGTACAAATCAAGGAACGAGGCTACATGAAAGCAAAGAAAGAATGGAGAATGGGTGACTATGTTTTAGAGTGTTATCAGTCTACTGGGCAGAAAATAAATGGATTTACATAGAGTTCCACTTCGCGAATTTCATTTACATTCCCGAGGCTAAGACCAAATTATGTGTTTCAACATTGTGCATACTACCACTGGCAAATAAAGGTGTATTGTCCTACCTCTGATGGAATTTGTCCTGATATGGAGAAAAGAGTTTTGGAGTTTACAGGTTGGAACATATTAATTGCTTGATCTTCTAGTTTTAGAAATGCTTTCAGGCCCCGCAACAGGTTTTGAATTTGACAGCTAATACTGTTTTGGGAAATTTTAGCTGTAAAATATGGTTACAGGTTCAACTGAATTTTATAACATGTGAAATAGGCTCAAAATTAAGGTACATGTCAAATGTTCTTTTCATGTATTTGTTAATTCTCATTATTATTATTGTAATAACGTTACTATAATGGCAGTATCCAGTGTATTGAAATTTGATTTTTTTACTACAACTGCCAAATGTATCTTACATAAAGGCCTGATCATTGCTTAAAAATAATTATTATGCAACTCAGATTCAGTGTAGCATGATTTGTTTCCTTTACATTTTTAATATGCGAGAAATTACTAGTTTGGATGAGAACCAACCAATGGAGATGCTCTTAGTGGGCTGCCATAGAAATTGATTTTTGATGAACAAATCAAATTATTTTTCGATTGGCAATAATCTCATAAAATCATGCAATTAAGGGAAGTTTTGTGAGCTAAATTGTCATGAGAATTTGACTTAATGGGGGCATATGTATGTGTTATGTTCCAGATTTTCTTCTTGGAAATACCTACCTCAAACAATCTCAATTTTACTCTGAAGGACGTACCAACATAGAGTCAATTTGTAGTGAAAGTTTGGAACCCTTCAGCTATCCAGATTTGAATCAGTACATATTTTTGTTTAGTTGTGAAATGTATCCTTAATCGAGATACTAAAAAAGACAATACTAAGAAAAAGTTGGCCTTTCCCAGACTGAAATTCCATTTTTCCCTATCATTGAAAATGCCTTGAATGTGTTAGCTTTTGGGGTTACTTCAAAAGTGCTTTTACCTTGCCAGGAGAGTGCCATTTCTTGTAACCCCTTGGTGATGCTTCTTGGACTCATGGATGGCTTAGTTTGGGAGGATGCTTGACCTCGGATAGAGTGTTGGTTTGGTGCCCTTGCCTAGGTGGTTGATACCCTAGAGCTCTTTGAATAACCCATTGGGTGCACACAATGGGGTGTGAAAATTTGGAGACCCAAATTTATACTGCAACAATTGGTTAAGTATCTTCTATTTATTAAATTACTGAACAAATTATTCACTGCATCCTACAGCAAATACTGAAACTAATACACTACAACGTTCACCAATTAAATTAAATGTAGGAACAAGAAACTGAGCAAGAAAGAAATGCACAACACATGACAACGTTATTTTTGGACAAATGTCCGCGGAAAAACCCAATGCGGGAAAACCGGTGCAGCAACTGAGGGTTTGTATTATTAAGCAATAGTTTTCTGAATACAATCTTTGGATGCTTTACTGGCTATCCAATACAGAGAACCTGATTGACAGAGAGATGAGTGAGATATACCTCACACTATCATTGGCGATCCAGTACTGATCCAACCACTAAGTGACTAGCCCCTAGTTGCCTCTGCGCAATTTCTACCCAATAACTACGCTGCTTTGTGTCATAGCTTCTGGGGCCTACGTCACTACTTCTGGCTGATTGATTTGCTTCTAGAACTTCGACTTTTGCCCTCTCGGTCTCACACCCCAGCTTTTGGCTCTGAAACTCGACTTCTCCAACAAATTCAGATCTCATCTCAGGCTCTGCGCTGCCTCAGCGTGCCCCTACGCTGCCCAACATGGCCTTTGCGCTGCCTCTTTTGGATCTCTCTCTGCCTCCTCTGCGATGTATTCCCGGATCAGGAAAACTTCCTTCGGAAACTATCCCTGCCCCTCACTGCAAGAAATCACTTCGATCTCTTCTCTAGCAACTTCTATGCTGCCCTCTCTAAGAAATTCGATCTCTTAATCTCTCTTTGATGTGATTTCCAAATGCTCATCAAGCATCCTCTTATAATCTTCTCGTTGAGAACCAACGACCCAAATTAGATTCTAATCAATGACTCAGATCATTTTGGCTTGATCCTCGTCTTCTTCTAGAAGTTCAACCTACAATTTGATTAATACATTTTAATTATTTTAATTTCCTAAGTTTAGACTTAGGCACCCATTAAAAATAATTAATTATTTTAATAAAACTGTCTCCGGGTGGAATTTCCCAAAATGATCTTTGGGTATTGTGGAATACATGTGTCCAAGACTCCCTGCAACTTTTGAGGCTTAGAGCACATCCGATGCTACCAAAAATAAACACTCCCTCTTAGCAAGGAATGTGCTCTAGTAATGCAACCTGCTGAAGCATCACCTTTCTCTGTAACATCTCCCTCTGCGTTGTTGATGTTTGACATCGCTGCCCACCAACTACTACTCAAATGCTGCATTTGTACTGTTGCTGACCCTGCCACTGCCAACACTACATCTGTACTAGAACCCTCATATTTTCTGCATTTGTGCTGTTGCTGGCACTGCCACTGCCAACACTGCATCTGCACTGCAACCTTCTCCACTTGCTGCTGCTATTGCGTCAACAATGGAAAAGCATCCAAAATTTTTGAACAGGTGTTCAGCATGATGCATCTATTGCTATAGTTCTGATTGCTGCTAGTCTCTGCACTGACCTTCTGAAGCCTTTATGTTGCTGCTGACTCTACACTGCTGCCAACTCTGCTCTGCGCTACTCAATTTCTGGCGCTCCTAGCCACTGCAACTGTCACTCCAACACTCATGTACACCAACGGATCCTGGTCCATACTGCTACTTTTGATATGGGTTCCCGTAGCAAGGTAATGATCTAAGAGGTGGACTCTTCAAGGATCCTGCCCATTTGTAGTTATTTCGAACTAGAGTTCTAGATCACCCCACCTCTCCCTTGGAGGTATTTGGGTAACCATGGCAAACTCCTCCTCGATTTTTGCAGATGCAGCCTTCGGATCATGCTTCTCATCTCTGTCCTTCTTCTTGAGAGGACACTGTGTAGCGTAGAGACCAATTTCACCACACAGGAAGCACTTGATCTTCAATACATCTTTTTTTTGATGCAAGGGCTGCATTTTCTTCCTCCTCCTTGGGCTTCATCCTATTGCTCCTTCTGCTATCAAGTTTGCACTTTAACAAGTCTCTCCTCATCTCTTCCTGCTAAAGAGCGGCCCACATTCCTTCCCAATCCGACAATCTCTCTACCTAGGATACTTTGGACAAACACTTGCCATTCTTCTGAGACTGAATTCAGGGCCAACCTAACCATCTCGATAGCCTGAGGTGTTGACCCCACAGCTGCCAAGGAGTCTTGGATTTCCTAAAGCCTTGTCAAGAACGGATCAATGCGTTCACTGTTCTGCATCTGTGTGGATCTCATCTTCTGCTCCAAGTACGTCTTCCGTTGCTTGGAAGATCCTTCGTAAAGCATAGCCAATGCTGCCCACATCTGTCGGGCAGTATCCTTGCTGGCAATGTGACACACTATGTGATCTCTCACTTCATCGAGGATCAATAGCTTGGCCTTTGCCATCTCACCCTTGTACTTCTTGAGCGGATTTGGATCCACGGGTACATGTTAAAATTGGAAACTAGAGCCAAACTCCATGTGGGTCATCTTATTTATGGTAGCTGATATTTTTCTTGGATCCCTCTCATCGAGAGGTGTAGGATCGATCTAAAAATCATCCGATTCTGTAAAGTATTCATGGAGTTATGAATTTCTTTTTGTTATAAGACAATTCGTCAAGGTCGGGCCAGCAACCAAATAAACCCCCACATGTGCTCAACGTTTTAGTATAAAAAGAGGTGACTTGATTGTCATTTGCACACGCACTCCACTCTTGATTTCTCTCCACTTGTCTTGGGTTTTAGTGGAAGAGAAGTCTAAGAGGAGGAAGCCCTAAACACAGGTCTAGAAGGAGACCCTATTCGCTGTAAAATAAGGATGCCCTAGCCGCAGGTCTTGTGAAGGTTAGGCCGCAGTTCAAAGGGAGATCTAGCACGGTGAAGGAGGCCTAACAGTTGACCCTAAACACAGTCTTATCATACCCTAGATGCCCTAATCTATACGTTGTTTGAGACAACCCTTAGACGCTAGAAAAGAGGCAGTGAAGAGGCTCTCTAACTCGCTGCCCTAACCAGCAAAGAAGGTAGGGACAGTGTGGGTGTTTTAGGGTTGTTAGAACCTCTTGGTGACTGCGTGGAGGGTTGTTCCATGCTACAAAGAGGTCGAGTTAGGTAAGGAGAATTACGCACTATTTGTGGGCAGCTTTAAGGTAAGGGTGACACTGTTTGGTTGGCTAATAGGTGACAACAATCCCTATGGTAGGTCGCAGGCCTTGCCTAACTAAAATAGGGATAGCGTGGATGCTTCTTGGGCTGAAAAGTACTCAGAACAGTGACAGGAATGGAGGAGACACTCCCTTGACAAGGCTGCAGGTTTTGAGGGATGTTTTAGGGTTGTTAGAACCTCTTGGTGACTGCGTGGAGGGTTGTTCCATGATACAAAGAGGCTGAGTTAGGTAAGGAGAATTACGCACTATTTGTGGGCAGCTTTAAGGTAAGGGTGACACTGTTTGGTTGGCTAATAGGTGACAACAATCCCTGTGGTAGGTCGCAGGCCTTGCCTAACTAAAATAGGGATAGCGTGGATGCTTCTTGGGCTGAAAAGTACTCAGAACAGTGACACGAATGGAGGAGACACTCCCTTGACAAGGCCGCAGGTTTTGAGGGATGTTTTAGGTGACTGTTTGAGGGTGGTTGTAGCACATTGGTGCCCTAACTAGTCACAGTAAGGAACATCAGCAAACACATTCTTCTACACCTCCTATATGCTATAAGAAAGAGACATTGTTGTGTTTTAGGTGCACATCTTGTCCGCTGTCCTAAAGACCAGCATGGTAGATACATAGGACAGAAAGCATAGTGCTGCAATGTTTCATGGTGGATACATAGGACAGCAAGTACATAGTGCAGCAGTGGCACAACGGGACAGCCATGACATTGTGTAGCAGTGGCACAATTGGACAACCATGACATGCTGCAGCGGTGGCACAACGGGACAGCCATAACATTGTGCAGCAGTGGCACAACGGGACAGCAAGCATGTGCAGCATGGTGTTAGATGATGTGTGCGACATGAAGATGAAGAGCAGCAAGATGGGTACAACATGATGAGGTACAACGCAGCAGTGATGCAGCATGGTGCAGCTCTGTGATAAGACATGATCTCATGGTGCAGCATGGTGCATCACTGTGATAGGGTGATGGAATCACATAAGTCCATATCAGTTACCTCATGAGACGTCTTCTTAGAGAAGATCTATGTTCTTATCTTGTCAAGTCAAAGTGTTGACTTCTGATGTATATGTACTATCTCTCTCTCTCTCTCTATGCTGAACTATTGAGGAACATATAAGAAGAATTGATCAAGGGTTTCCCCACATTGGGGTTTGCCCCTGGCTAGCGCCAGATCTTGTGTCCTCTTGTCTTGGCTTGTCTTCTACGATTTATGTTTATGTTCTATCTGCAGTTTACTTTAACGCTGATGTGATTGCTAATCTGGAAGAGATATTGAGCTAACTGTGAAAATTGAAATAAATTTCTCTAGGCATAGAGCATAACTAAAATTAACAGTACAACTATCACATTGTCGACATAGGTTTTGAGATCATGCTCATCCAGAAGACATGAGATCCTTGCCTTCCAGATCACATAGTTGGATGCACCATCCAACCGATGTTGATCTCACAACCCATTAGCTACCATCTCTGCCAACGAAATGTCGAACTGCCTCCTCTCTCCTCTGCACTACTACTGCGCTAGCCTACGCACTTCTTGCTAGAGTTAGTAGATCTGTTGTTGGGCTGGCCTACGCACTCCCTATTGGAGTTAGTAGATCTGTTGTTCCCTGCTGCTGCTCAATAAATGAGAATTCAGAATTCTTGGTTGGAATTCCTCTGAGAAGAATTCCCTCGACAATGTCTCTCTTCTTCCTTCTAATGTTTTTCTACGCCAACAACTGTTGTAGAAAAACTGTGTCACACCAGTAACCTCCTCTGCGCTGCTCCCAATGACATTGGCAAACTTCGATCTGGAAGTCTTACCTCTATGTCAACTCACTCAAAGAGAGACCTTCCTCGAAACTTTTGCCTTCTTGGTCTGGATTGTGCAATCCCTCTAGGGATTTGATTTGTTGTGTTGGATTTCAAGCCTCTGTGGAAGTTTTTTGTGGCTCCATGATCCGGATTATCCACAATTTCAAGTTCATTCTGTCGACGTTTCAAACCCCAAAGGGGGTCCATTTGATTTGTTGTCTATGTAGCACTTCGACTTCCCTCCTTCTCTTTGGCGCTAGGCTCTTTTGACTCTGCTCTCTTGCTTCACCTGCAACTTTGATACCATGTGAAAATTAGGAGTGTTGGAGAGTCCTTTCTTTCGCTCACCCCTTGTTGTTCATCTTGTATTTAGAGATTTAGCATTAGAGTTTTATGATGAAACCTTAGGAGGATGCAATGAGAAGAGTGTTTTTGGTATTCTTCTTTGTACATTATCTCTCTTGCCTTGAGGGCACTAGGGCTATTGAACACTTGAGCATCTTAATACTAGGGTTAGGGTTTTATCTCTTGGAGATTTGTAGTTTAGGGTTGTGATCAAACCCTAGGTGGTACTTGGTCAAGCAAAGAGAGGAGACATCTTGCTTGGAGATAAGACGTCTTGCTAGTGTGATTGTAGTTTGTGAAGGATCTTTGGTGGACCTAAGGTTTTCAATGTTTTACCCTAGCTAGGGTTTTGGAGAGCTAAGGGATTGTACTAGCCTTGGAATGAGGCTATGGTATGTACTTGTATTTTATTTTCATACATATACATGAACTTTTCAATTGTTCAAAATTGTCTCAATTGTAGATTTGTGGGTGTTTGAGGTAGCTACATGGTAAACTTTTGTAATGCACACATCTCTTAGGTGCTCTCTCATCTTTATTGCATGGATATTTCAACTACACTTACCATTATTTGACATTCATTGGGGAGTGTCCTCACCTCTTTGACTTCACATATATATTATTTTACGGGAGGTGGGTATGGGGGAGTTTTATGAGGGGTGTGTGGCATGCTTGGAGGGCCATACATGTGGCTTTTGCATGCATTCACTTGGTCCTCTTACCATTATTGAGCATATCCTTGGGGTGCACACTTGTGGAGACACTTCTTACTATTCTTGGATATATATATATAATTTCATGGAGTTTTGGCATAGTCAAAATCCTAATTCATCCTTATCTCCTTGGATTTGTCTTGTGGAGATGTTCCACTTACTATTTTGGGGTTTGACTGTCATTTGATTTGTAAATTGTGGTGGATATTCTATTGGTTAGTTCATCACATTGATCTATGAAAATTAACCGAAATCTATACAATGAAGGGTTAATTTCTTTTAGATTCCATAATTGTTTTTATTGTTTTGTTGTTTATGAATGCAATAATATGTGGAAAGTAGAGAATGGGGATGATTCTTGTGAACTATGAAAATATTCATAAATCACTCACAATCAATGAACACCAATATATGCTCTAGGAAACCTTGGTTGGAAGGTGAGGTTGCTTTGCTCTTTTTTTTTGGAGAGGAAATGATGCAGGTACAAGGGAGAAGACACTCTTAGAGTTCCCTGACACCTATGGCCCATGGGCTGTTACATAACACAAACCCCCTTTGTTATGCTCTCTCTCTATCGACCCTCAGCTACTCTGCTCTACTATGGAACAATATACAAGAAATAGAATGAAATCCCTTTTCCTCCTAGTGGCCTTGTTATAACATAGCTCGATGGCCAACTAGGGGTTAAATTTGACCCATTCAACTCTCAACATGAGTTATAACTCAACCCTTCTAGAATATTATTCATAGTGTCCATGTGGCTAGCCCCTTTTCCATGAGTAATTGGGGGTGATGTGGCATCCTCTTGAACTATGGTGGTCAATCACAATGGTCAACTTCCGGGAAGCATAACTATTGTATTTGAATTTCAATTGACATGATTCTTGCATTGTTGGAAAGATCTTCGAGTGAACTATAGTTCTAATTGTTTGTAATATAATCCAAGGCCCAAGTTATGAGGTACTAGTAAGATTTCTAAGATTTTTGTCTAGAGCAATCAGATTTTTTTTTGCTGTTTAATTGAAAGATCTTTTCAGTTATCATTAAATATGTTATGGATATGGCTATTTTATAAAAAGGGCCTATAATAGGGTGAGCCACTAGCTTCATTGCCAAACAGCAAACCTAACGAAACCATTACAAAAGATGCACTAACATGAATGACATAGTAAGTTCAAAAGCTGCCAATGATATGCACGGGATTTTGCATTGACGTATTAACCATATTAGATACTGAAATCATTGTTCATCTAGTCAATTACGAAGAAGCCATATTAGTAAGTCTTAGTCTATCTGTTGTAGTTTTGGAGGGTTTTCTGGCTCATTTTCTTGTCTAATTTGCCCAAAATCCAGTAGGGATCTTTTCGTTTCTTTTGGGGTTTTATTCTCATGGGTTTCTTTGTCGAGAAATGACCAATAAATGTCAGGTCGTTTCTTGTTAGTTGTTTTTTGGGCATTTCATTCCGTTGAAAACCTAGCCATAAAAGTTAAAGCAAAGAAAAGGAAAATAACTTCAACTATAAACAATGAAAAACAAAGTGAGTGGGCTTATGTTGTTTGCACAAGGTGAGTTTTGTGCTTCCTAAGAAAAGATCACTGGTCGCTTTTACGGTTTTAGGCACAGCCTTTGGTGATTTGAAGCTTTACATTTGTTTATTTGAAAAGCATTCTCGGAGCTGGGGGCTAACTCGAATAATGTATCAGAACGTTCATCAAATTTAAGCGATTTCAATTTGGGGTTTGCATTTTGGGGCAATCTCTTGTTGTTGACCCTTGTTCTTCGTGCTCGTTTATTTTACTGATACATTTTCTTAATTCTCTTCTCTCCAATAATCAACATTGCCACTCTATTCTTTCCTTTGATAGATTGCAAGGTTAAAGAAATTAGCAAATTCCTACCTTGCCAATGAATACTGAATCGCGCGCGCTACGTGAATGCTGAATCTGCAATTCGTCATCTCCTCAGTGTCCTTTGACCCCTGTAACGTACTTACAATTTTAAAACTCGCTTTTGTTTTCTCGTCTTTCCGGAAAATGCATTGAAAATGAGGGCATGGCTGTGCTTATTAATTTCTTTTACGCAGATGAAATTCATGTGCATTATACGTTATGAAACACGAGCACATTTACTAATTCTTCCAAACTCGTGTCGGTACGGTCACAAAAATACAAGCACATTTGTTAATTCTGCCATACTGTTGTCTTCACGGCAACGAAAACATGAGCAAACTTTTGGCTCGGCATTGCTGAGCCAATTCAAACAATAACGCATGTGAGTTTTTAAGAAAACCACGTGCAGTTTTTTTCCCCGCAATGTGAGCGAATTGTGCAAAACTTCATTACCTCTTTTGAGACTCTGAACTTTGTTGTGTGCACCCAACAGCTCAATTACGAAACCAATTCGTATTAACTCCAGGTTATTTGGAAAGTACAATTTAAAGAACTATATGCAGAGCAACCAAACATAAATATTTATTAACTTTTAGCTTCAAGAAAATGCTCATCAAGATTCTATTTTCGGTTGATAGTCTTTGGGATCAAACTAATCACCTGATGGAACTCAGGAGTATTTCATGGATCATGGAGCTATATAGGCTTCGGAGAACACAGCAAATGTAACATTTATTTGGGTATATACAACATTTAAACTTGATGATTGAGAAGGGATTTCTCATCCTTTAACATTGTAACTTAATCTCTGTTTAGAAGTGTGGAAGCTTGTTACCTGTATGTATGTAGCTTGGCATTGTTTGGTTATCTTTCTGACTTCTTGCATCTGTTCAGATTTTAAGGGTCACTTAATAGAGATATTCCTTATTTCATTATTTAAAGTTTCTAGGACCATATAAATAATAAGACAGCCATTGCATCTAATAATAGGACTTGGAATCTGCAATAAAACTTGATTTTATTGGGCTGGGTTCTTTCGACTTAATTTACCGGCCCTTAAAAATAAATAAATTGAATCTTAAGTTGACTCCTTTTTGGATTACAGTTTGAGGCATCTTCAAATAGAGAGCGGGAACTTTTGCTTCAGATTACAGAGTTGCAAAGCAGGTAGATGTAATTACTTCTAGCAGTTAATAAACCTTGAAGGAAACCGACTTTTTAGTTTGGAGATCTGGTTGTAGGTGGTCAATTTATTGACAATATTGTTTTTGACCTTTTCAGCGTGACAAATCTTGTTGATGAATTAGAGAAGTCAAGGCTGAGAAACATCCAGGTAAATACTGAGAAACAAGGAAATCTTTTTTACTCAAGGAAATTCAGTAACAAGCCATTTAGTTTAGTTGATTACAAATTAAAAACTGATATTTAACATTACTTTAACAGTTAGAGCAGAAATTGAATGCTGTCTTCAACAAGGAAGAGGAGTAAAGAATCAGAAGAGAGGATGTTGCTCGTGATATTGGGTGAAATGCAACGCTATTTGTCACCTTATGTGATTAGTTTGCCGGTATTGCTTCCAATATTCTGTAATTGTGCAGAAAATACCGTCGGTTCAGTTTGGCTCAACCAAAGTTCATAAAATGAGGCCCATATGGGAAGTTCTCGCAAACTGGTCCATAGTGAGCTGCCCATTCTTTCATTCTGCTTGATGATGCAGAATTTGTGTGTTCAATGTAATCTAGTTAGTGTACATGGTTAGATTCAGAGTATTGTTGATGCTTCTTGTAATATTTGTTCATTGTATTTCTGCAAAAAAATATTTTCATGGATGTATCTGAAAGGGCATCAAGTTTCCTCTGATGCAAAATATCTTTGTATCATCTTTTGCTTGTTACAAGATATGGGAGGTTTTCTCTGCTTCAGCTCATGTGGGTGAAGTGCTGGCAGGATTTCCAAGCAAGGCTTGTATTTTTGAAAGGAACCATTTGATATGAAGCATTTGGTTTAGCACTTCCCATTTACATTTAAGCAGTTACGACTCCCTGTCAGGAATTTGAAGTTCAGCTTAACTTAAGACCATATTTTGTTTCATCTGGTTTTGTGTGTCTATTCTTTACCAGATTAATTTCACTGCAGATCAGAGGAGATCAGTGCTACAGTCCCTTGCGGGACAATTTGATGAAAGTTTGACCGTTGAATTTTTGTTTGCCTGCCTTCATTAAGCTATTTGAGCTTTGCAGTTTCAAAATTGTATCTTAAAGATAAAAATAGCTGTTCATGAGATATGAGGTGTTCTTGTAGATTTACAAAAATATCGATATCATGTTGAACATCCATAAGGTTGCCTCGCAGTCTCTGATATTGAAAATCACAAAAGAACATTTGGTTTTTTTGTTTTTTCATTTTACCCCTGATCTTGTTGGTCAATTATTTGTATATATTTCTTTGAATGAAGTGGTGCACTGTATTAGCAACTGATGCAAGGATTGCATGGATTATGATGCTCTTTAACAACAAAAGTCTTTTATATTATACTTTCAGTTAACATTATGATATGCCATATAAGGAAAAGTAACAAATTAGTGTGAAATTGGTATCTTTATAATGTATCCTCTCCTGATTTTCTATTAAGCCATTTGTGTGATCCCATTGCAAATTGCCTTTTGCTGCAATAGTTGATTTTCTTGTACAAGTATGTTAGGTTCTAAACACGTAACCTTCAAACACAATATTTTGGATGAAACTACTAAGAAATTAGGGTAACATATGAAGATATTATGCTTATTGTGAGTAGTAGATTAATTCGTTAAAATTAATAAGCTTGGTCACTTATTGAATCATATCCAATTGTCATCGTCAACATGACCATGTTCATTGAAGCGCAACTCATCAATATGAGTTTATGTTCGAATTGTGATCGTAAATAGTCTTAAATTCTTCAAAATCATATTTAAAGGTTTGATGTTCAGGCTAGTTATGTGGATTTTGTACTGAAGGTTTTATTATTTCACACTGAATTGTTAGTGGCAATAACAAGCCAGTGTGTTATATTTTATCATTTTATCTTGTTGTCTTTAACAAAATAGGAGGTGGTCATTCTAATTGTGGATTTATTCTTGTTATAATAATGTGATTTACTTGTTGAGAGTTTTATTGTTGGTGTCAAATGACACTAAGGGCCATTGATGAATGGCAAGTAACCCTTGATAGGTCGTATGTGTTAAAGAATGTAACTAGTGTTGGTCTTCATAATTGTATTTGAGTCATGAAAAAGAAAATGAAATTTTATTGTAAAAAGAAAAATAATTTTTAAGCATGGTTTTCATGCTTTTTTATTTATTTTCTAGGTCAAAGTCTTCATTGAAGGCTTCTAGGCTTTGCCTTGAACCAAAAGAGTCATTGTCACATTTATTAGACCCTTGAGCTTTTGTATCATGTAAAAAAATTGTTTTTGAGTCAAAACAATCATTTTACCCCTCCTCACCAAGTAGGCCTTGTCCTGGAGAAGTTGGCCCAGTTGGAGGTTATTTGACCTTGTGGAAGCAGTATAGATAGAGGCAGTGCAACTCATTTGGAGCACACACTCAACAAGTTCGATCTACAAGAGAGAGGATGAAAAAGAAGGGTGAATTGCAGCAAAGGAGACCTAATTCAAGGAAGAAGCAAAGTCGAAGTTTGGAGCATCTCTCTCTCTCACCTGTGTAAGTTTTCTAGGGTTTTTGGGCAAGTTGAAGGGGCCAAAATTTCTGCAGGTCCGTACTTCTGTTGCCGGGGCCCGAAATTTTGGTTTGAAGCAGTTTTCAAGAAACTGACACTTCGGGGATTTGGCAGAGTTTGTCTGTTATGAAACCAGCTCAAGAAAAGATAGAAAAGATAGATCAACGCCTTAGAATTCAGCCTCTTCGAGGTGGCAACCTCCTTTACATTACATAAATGAACAATTCTTTGATGATACAAATGAAAAGATATAGGAGTCTAAGGGGTCATAACATAATCAGAGCCTACATAACAATAATAATGTAAGGGCACAATAATAATAATAGGGGTACAGGGGTAATCACTAGTATTATGGGGACCCAACATTGTCTACTTGAAGGAAAGGTTGGCTTGGTGATTGGAGGAGGTCTTTGTTTAGGTCAAAAGAGTCTTGGATTGTCTCATCTTGATTTGAATCTACTAGAAGAAGAGTTTGTCTTGGTTTTCCTCTTCATAGGGGTTTTGCCTTGGCTGAGTGCCTACATCTTGTGTCCCTCATTTTTGTGATCTTCATGCATTTTTTATTTGGTAATTGCTTAATGAAGGATAACATAATAAAGAAGCAAAAGATTTCAATAAACATCACAGGTAATTATCAAGAAAGAGGAATCAAAACCCTAATTACTACAAGCATTGATTTCTCAACATGGTTTCAGAGTTAAGGTGAAGGAACGACTACTTGAAGATCACTTTGATTGACTATCATTTGAAAGAAAGCTCCCATGGAAGGAAAATCACTCTCTGAATAATAAGCTATTTGAAAATGGGACTCAACCTCTTGAAAATTGCAGGAAGGTTTGGTATAAGGATCATCTATAATCTAACTAGAAGAGTCAAAAGTGAAGGATTCTTGGTTGAACTTACAGGTACACTTGATGATGACAATGCTTGGATTATTTATAGTGGAGCATCAAGACATATGACAGGAGAATGTGGACAACTTCATACTATATCAAAAGGTTCATCATCACATTTAGTGGAGCTTGGAGATAACAACAGCTACACAGTCAAAGGCCTTGGGTCTACATCATTGAAGCTAGAAAGTGGAGGAAAGTTACATCTCAACAACATTCTCTATGTCCTAAGTTTAAAAATTAATTTACTTTCCATTTCTTGTTTAGAAGATAAAGCAGATAGGGTTTCTTTTGTAGATGGTAAAGTTTTGGTTCGGGGAAAAGATTATAGTTTTGAGAAAGCAAGGGTTATTGGAATTCATGAAGGAAGTTTATAATAAAGAAGCAAAAGATTTCAATAAACATCACAGGTAATTATCAAGAAAGAGGAATCAAAACCCTAATTACTACAAGCATTGATTTCTCAACATGGTTTCAGAGTTAAGGTGAAGGAACGACTACTTGAAGATCACTTTGATTGACTATCATTTGAAAGAAAGCTCCCATGGAAGGAAAATCACTCTCTGAATAATAAGCTATTTGAAAATGGGACTCAACCTCTTGAAAATTGCAGGAAGGTTTGGTATAAGGATCATCTATAATCTAACTAGAAGAGTCAAAAGTGAAGGATTCTTGGTTGAACTTACAGGTACACTTGATGATGACAATGCTTGGATTATTTATAGTGGAGCATCAAGACATATGACAGGAGAATGTGGACAACTTCATACTATATCAAAAGGTTCATCATCACATTTAGTGGAGCTTGGAGATAACAACAGCTACACAGTCAAAGGCCTTGGGTCTACATCATTGAAGCTAGAAAGTGGAGGAAAGTTACATCTCAACAACATTCTCTATGTCCTAAGTTTAAAAATTAATTTACTTTCCATTTCTTGTTTAGAAGATAAAGCAGATAGGGTTTCTTTTGTAGATGGTAAAGTTTTGGTTCGGGGAAAAGATTATAGTTTTGAGAAAGCAAGGGTTATTGGAATTCATGAAGGAAGTTTATATAGAGTTATTACTCCATTCCCTCAATCCCTTGTTTACATGGAAATTTGTCCCATCGAACTTTGGCATAGAATATATGGACATATTCATTACAAGATAATTCCCTCTCTAAGTCATATGGTGAAGGGCATCCACAATATGAAGGAGGACCAAGGAGTTTGCAAGGGATGTGCCTTTGGGAAAGAATACTAGGAAACCTTTTACACGTAGTGACACAAGGGCTAAAGAAATACTAGACCTCACTCATTCGGATGTATGTGGACCCATGTCTGATAAATCCCTTCGAGTTCATCAATACCATGTGACCTTCATTGATGATCACTCTAGAAAGGCATGGCTTTATCTTCTCATGATAAAAGATGAAGTGTTTGAAAAGTTTAAGGAATTTAGATCTGAAGTGGTGACCCTCGCTGAAAAGAAGAAAAAAACATTTAGATCTAATAAGGGGGGTGAATACACTTCCAATGAACATATATCATATTGCAAAGAAGCAGACATTAAGAGGGAGCTCATATTTCCCTACAATCCCAAACAAAATGGAGTAGCAGAAAGGAAGAATAGGACCATTGAAGAATGCATAAGAACTATGATATTTGATCAAGACCTGCCAAAATTCTTATGGAGAGAAGCAACCATGATAGCAATATACATACAAACTAAAAGTCCTCATCGAATCCTTGGTAATATGACATCGGAAGAAGCATTCTTAGGAAAGAAGCAATGTGTAGACCTTCTCTAAATCTTTGGATGCCTTGCATACATTCATGTTCCAAAAGAAAAGTGAAATAAGTTAGACTCTACAAGTATAAAAGGTATCTTCATTGGTTATAACCTTTCATCAAAAGGCTATAAAATCTACATCAAAGAAGAAAGGCAAAATGAAGTGAGCAGGGATGTCATATTTGATGAATATCTTGCATACAACAGATCCAAAGACATACTTGTTGAATCCGATGATGAAGATACACCACTATTTGAAGAAGCAAAGCAACATGTCAAGTCATCTACAAATCAAGAAGAAGGACCAAGTGAACCTATTCAACCTACTATCATTCTCAGAGTAAAGAATGAACATGCTTGGTTGAAAGCTATGCTTTACAAAGCCGAAGGACACAAAGCAACGAAGGACACATTTAGAGATGCAACATACATGACTAAGTTAATTGAAGCAGAACCATCTACTTTTGAAGGAGTTGCCCATCAAGAACAATGGAAGAAAGTTGTGCAGGAAGAATATCAATCTATCATGAAGAATTGGGTTTGGGAAATCATTCCTAGACCTAGTGACAAATATGTTGTCACTTCCAAATGGATTTTATAAGATCAAACATGCCATTGATGGAAGCATAGACAAGTAACAAGCAAGATTTGTTGCTAGGGGTTTCTCTTAAAATGATGGGATAGACTATGAAGAAATCTTTGCTCCCACTACCCAGTACACTACAATTAGATCTTTCATTTCCCTAACTGCAACAATGGGATGGAATATCTATCAAATGGATGTCAAAAAACCTTCCTAAATGGAACCATAGATGAAAAAGTTTATATTGAATAACAGGAAGGATTTGAGATAAATAGTAGGGAAACTCGTGTCTATAGATTAAATAAAGCTCTATATGGATTGAAGCAAACCCCTAGGGCTTGGTATGCTAGAATGGATGCCTATCTCTTAAGGATTGGCTTTGTCAAAAGTTCTGCAAATGCAAACCTCTACATCAAGATAGTGAAGAATGAACCAATCATCATACTTTTGTATGTGGATGATTTATTTGTTACAATTGTGGAGCGCAAAATACTAGAATGTAAGAAGAGGCTGGCAGTAGAATTTGAAATGAGAGATATAGGACTCATGCATTACTACTTCGGCTTGGAAGTTTCACAGAAACCTAGTGAGATATATCTTGGTTAGGGAAAGTGTATAATCAAGATGTTACAAAAGCTTGGTATGATGGATTCCAAGCCTATGAAAACTCCTATGGTTACAAATCTAAAGGTGTTGAGAAGTTTCGACTCTAGTCCTATTGATCCTACAAGTTATCATAAGTTGGTAGGCTCTTTGATGTACCTGGTAAATACTAGACCTGACATATGCTTTGTTGTAAACATTCTTAGTCAATTTCAATTAGAGCCTCGTCGTGACCATTGGATAACTGCCAAGCACATTTTAGGAAACTTACATGGAACTATACATTGTTGCCTAATGTATGATGGGAAGGAAATTAAACTAGCATTTTTTTACCGAATCTGATTGGGGTGGTAGTGAGATAGATGGAAGAAGTACTAATAGTGGTTGTTTCAGTTTGGGATCCACAATGATTTCATGGATGAGTAAAAAGCAATATTCAGTTGCTTTGAGTAGTGTTGAAGTCGAATATGTTGTTGCATGTGAAGTAGTAAAGGAATCAATTTGGTTGAGAAAACTTCTATCAAATTTGTTTGGAGGACTGCTAGATCCTATAGTGATAAATTGTGATAATCAAAGCAACATCAAGATGTTTGAAGACCCTGTGTTCCATACCAGGACGAAGCATATTAATGACAAGTACCACTACGTTAGTAGTTTAGTCCACGACGGGGTTGTGAAGCTACAATATATTCCAACAAATGAACATGTAGCTGATGCGTTGATGAAGTCTCTTCCAAACAAGAAGTTCAAATATTTTAGAAGCATGCTTGGACTAGTTGACATTACAAATTTAGTAGATAGGGACATATGAAGCATCTTGGGGTGATAAGATGCTTGGAAGGACATCTGGTCGACTTGTGTGATGATGTTTAGATCCAAAAGTAGGGAGGGTAGCGTTGGTCTTATGGGGCTCTGACCTTGGATATGATGCTTAAATCCCTGGGTTGGTGTAAGAGTTGAAGCCTGATGTTAACTATAGTAGCTAAAGCTTGGAACACACCTTAGTCCCACCCAGTCAGATACCTTGGTCAAGTATCTAATCAGTAGCATTGTGTGTGTTGTGACTCTTCGTAGAACATTTGATTTTGAGTTCATTCATGCATATGTATGTGTCATTATGGATACTTCCCTAATTAAGAGGGGGTGTTGAAGAATGTAACTAGTCTTAGCCTTCATAATAGTATTTAAGTCATGCAAAAAAAAAGTTATTGTAAAAAGAAAAATAATTTTTAACCATGGGTTTCATGCTCTTTTATTTATTTTCTTGGTCAAAGCCTCCATTGAAGGCTTCTAGAGTCATTGTCACATTTATTAGACCCTTCCCGAGCTTTTGTATCATGCAAAGAAATTTATTTGAGTCAAAGCGATCATTTTACCCCTCCTCACCAAGTTGGCCTTGTTAGAGGCAATTTGACCTTGTGGACATAGTATAAATAAAGGCAGTTTGACTCATTTGGAGCACACACTCAACAAGTTCGATCTGCAAGAGAAAGAGGATGAAAAAGAAGAGCGAATTGCAAGAAAGAAGACCTAATTCAAGGAAGAAGCAAAATCGAAGTTTTGACCATCTCTATTTGTCACATGCGATTTTTCTAAGGTTTTTGGGCAAGTTGTAAGGGCCGAAATTTCTGCAGTAACTACAGGTCTAAACTTCTGTTGCTGGGGGGTTGAAATTCTGGTTTGGACTAGTTTTTAAGCAGCTGACACTTGGAGGATTTGGCAGAGTTTGTCTGCTTGAAGGAAGGGTCAAATTGGTGACTAGAGGTCTTTATTTAGGTCAAAAGAGCCTTGGATTGTCTCATCTTGATTTGAATCTACTAGAAGAAGAGTTTGACTGGGTTTTCCCCTTCATAGGGGTTTTGCCTTGGCTAAGTGCTTACATCTTGTGTCCCTTGTTTTTGTGATCTTCATGCATTTTTTATTTTGGTAATTTATTGATGAAAGATAACATAATAATGAAGTAAAATAAGTCAATACACATCACAATTAATTATCAAGAAAGAGGACTCCAAACCCTAATTACTAGAAGCATTGATTTTTCAACAGCATGTCTCATGGGCCTTCTTGAGAAAGGTTCAAGCCTTTTGTTAAGTACAAGGAAGTCTAAGAGTAATGTTGAGAATGATTCAATGGATGGAATATTTGCTTGTATTCTAGAAAATCTTAGCCCTTGAAAATTTCTTTGTTGAAGATAAGAATCAAAATTTTAGTCCATCTCTAGTAACTACTTGTATCTATTTGGCTAATAGTCATTGCAAGCTTCATACCCATTCACTCCAACCTTGTAGAGGGTAGAAGTTAAAAAAAAATCAACTACCACCTAAATCTTGTAGTTGGAGATGACTAATAAAATTGCATCAATCTTTTGCATCTACGCCAAGCTATACACAAAAAAAAATAGATGGATCTTTCAACTCAAAACATTCATTAAAATGTTATATATAAAAATAAGTATACATAGGTTGGCTCCAGTATAGGGTCCCCTCTCAACTACTATAAATACCCAACTCGTGGGCAATTGAGGCAGAATAATGTAGATCCTTTGAGGTGAAAACAATCTGAGGTCTAAAAGAAGACATTTGAAGAAGGGAATTTGGTGAAGGTGCATAATAAGTATTCATGTTTGAAGGAGTTAATAGACTTCACCACTTTGGATGAATGAATTTGACCTTACCTCAGCTCAAATTTTGGGCTATTATAGACTGGTATCTCGTCACATTTGAGACAATTTTCGACCCTGCAACTAGGGCTCATCTAAGGTCTAAATTCGGGCATGTAATTTGGCCTCTTGAAGACAAAATTTTCTGCCCTCTGTAATATCTATAATTCAACCTTCTATGACAAGCTTTGACTTGTGGTAGAACTACAAATCACAACCTATACAATGTGAACAAACCTCAAAATTCAGATTGTGGAGCAAAACTCAGACTATGGACAAGAACTCAACTTACAGACAAGTGGAACGTACAAATCGTTGGCTCAATTTTAGCCTATGATAAGGAGTAGAATTCAGGCTTATTAAAACAATTTTGTAAGCACTTTGAAAAAATCCTCTTGAAGCATTCTTGGAGAGTTTTGAAATAGTGTTTTATGGAGACTTTATGGAGCAACTCTAGAAGCCTTCTTTGGGTAGACATGAAGACAATTGTTGTGCAGGACATGGAGACTTTTTGGAGCATCCTTTGAGCACACTTGGAGAGCTTATTGAGGACATTCCTTGTGCAAACTTGAAGCAGACTCCAAATCAAGATCCCGAAGAATCCTTTGAAGATTTTTTGGAGTAGACCATGGACCATATTTCAAGTGATCTTTGATACAGACCTTGGACCAGATTTGAAGGAGGCCTTAATCAGATTTTAAGGTGATCTTTGAAGAGTTCTTGAAGTAGCTTGTGATAAAAATTTGGAGTACTTCTTGAAGAGTTTTTGTAGCAAATATTGGACATATTGAAGTACTCTTTTGATGACATTTTTATAGTAGCTTTGAGCCCACCTTGAAGTAGATTGGAGTAGGAAATCTAGGAGTCACTTTTAGAGTAGATTTGAAGAGCCTTGGAGCAGAAATTTGGAAGCAATCATTGTAATATGTCTTGAAGCAGACCTTGGAGACTAGGTTGGAGCCTTGTGAGAGACCAAGTTGGAGCCTAGATTTAATTTGAGGATTGGAGTCCTCATACAAGGTTGGAGCCTTGTGAAAGACCAAGTTTGAGCCTAGATTTAATTTGAGGATTGGAGTCCCCATACAAGGTTGGAGCCTTGTGAGAGACCAAGTTGGAGCCTGGATTGATATTTGAGGACTGAAATCCTCATTCAAGGTTGGAGCCTTGAAGAAGTTGGAGATTTTGTTGTATAGGTTGAAGAGGATTGAAGTCCTCACTTTCTTTATTAATTTTTTTTGTTTTTATTATTTTTGTGTGATGGTGTATTTAGCTTCTAATCAATGAAAAATTTTAATTGACTAATTAACAATTGAAAGAAATATTGATGCACCACCAACCCCCCCACCCTTAGTGTTTTCAACAATACTTTACTATAAAGTTGTTCATAAGCTATGCTACAAGATGTTTTGAGGTTTTGGTGAGGAAATCCTATCGAATGAGTTAATGAGTGTTCCCCAACAATTGTGTATGGTGGGCCTTTATGTGGATAAATGTTCCACTTTCTTGATTGAATTTATTATTGCGAGTAGAGTTCCTATTGTATGTCATTCATTACCTCTATATTTGTTGATCGCATAGATATACTATGAAGATTGGAGCATGACTCTCAAGTTGAGTTGGTCATTTGACCTCCTTTGGATGCTTTGCTATTTTGAGCGGTTGCAAGAGAAAATCCACTCACACCTCTTTGTATTCACATTTGCCTTTTTCCTTGACCTTTTCTTTTGGGTTGGGCAGGGAAAGAGGCAGGGAGAAGGTCTTCGACTCACTTAGTGGGCATAATACACTATTGGTTGCTAGCAGGAAAACTAGAATCAAAAGGTTGAATCCCCTACTTGATATACTAGAAAAGTTGAACCTCTTGTACTAGTGTTCTTGAATATTAATATATTTATTAGGTTCATTTTCCCATCATTGGTATTGTTTGAGGGGTTAAGATGTAGAGGTTGTTCACAAACTATAGCAGTTGATGCGATGTAATGTGAGTCTACTCCATGGCTTCCCACAATGCCTTTGTTATATGGAATTTTAAAGCATATGACATATTACAATTATAAATAAAATCCACATATTTCCATTTTTATTAATTATTAGAAACTTGTTTTTACCAAAATAATCCCTAATGACTTTTGTTTTCATATCCAAATTTTATAGAGACACTGAATACCGTTTTCAATCCAATGACATTGTTTTGTAAAGAACTACCACCATTGATTCTTGTTGATGAATTTCTTGCCAATAACTAACATTATAGCCTTTGACATGTATCAGAAAGGAATGCTCAAGCCTTTCTATGATAGGATTAGAGAAAATAAGAAATGAAATATGTATTATTTTCATCTTGAAATTTTGCTAGATGAATGCTAGGTAAAATGTTAAATGACAACCATATAAGCGATGAAAATAGATGGTTGCTTCTATTCCAAGGCATAATAATAGTTGACAATAAAAGTCTAGTTATTTTTAGTTTATTGATTACTTTAGGAAACACATGCATGTCCAAATAATAGATAATGAAAAACTGATCGAGGGTTTGGTCCAATTGGTTGTTACTAGTGTTGCTAGGAATTTGGCTAGGTTTGTATCAACATGTGCCTAGTTAAATTCCCTTAGGTGAGGTGCACTAATCTATGCATGCTACAAGGAAAACACCTTGTAGTGGAGGTTTTTTAGAGATTTCTTATGTTACAAGCTTGGAAATTAGAAGATAAAAAACTACAACCTTCATTATTCATAGTAGAGGTTCTAGGAGGGATTTTAACAAATGTTTTTGATAACTAAGAAAATTTGCATGGGTGAGGGTTTTAGCAGAGGATTTCTTTCAGTGATCATGTTAAAAGCACTCTAGTGTGTTTTTATTTAGCACATCCTACTGTATAACCCAAATTAAAATCACTAGTACTTGTATAATTATGGATTGGAAGCGCTTTTTTGCTTAATGACAATATGGTGCTAATACAAATGGTTTATAAATGGTTACACACTAGGTTATTTTTTGTTTTATGGAAGAACAATGCTCATGTAATTTTACACATCCACACGATCCTTTCATTATAATTGTTTTAGTGCTTATACATTTAAATACAACATTAGGATGTATTTTCTATAAACTTTTGATGGTTTTTAAGGTACAATACTTTTATCTTACATAATTTAGACTAAGCTTTTTAACAAAATGGAAATTTACTAATCTAGATTGGTTCATTATATTGTTTGTCATATATCTCGATGCATTCAGCATGGAAAAAGTGGAGGAATAACCTCACGAGACCATTTTTACTGGTGGGGCCTAGTTTAGCAAAACAAGGTTTGAAACCTTCTGGGAGTGTTTTGAGGCAACAAATGACATTTTTTGGAGGGTAAAACTTTGCCACTTTAGTGTAGCATATTTCCATGCTATTCTACACACATAGACCTTTCGAATGATGGAAGAAGCGCGTAAAATCAGAGTTAATACGTGAAATTTATGGCACTTGGAAGTTGACCTTCTCGTTTTCACACCAATAATTCGAGAGAATGTCATATCAGCACCCATTGTTCATGGAGAAGGGGCTAGCCACATGATTATGATGTAAAATACTCTAGAAGAGTCTATATTGTAAGTATGATTAAGAGTTGAGGTAGTCAAACTTAACCACTAGTAGGTTATCGAGTTGTGTTATATTCCATTCTTTCGAGTGCATTTGTCCCATAGTTGAGCAAACAATAGCAAGGAGGGATATGAGGTGGAGCACACAAAGAGGATTTTTGTATTGTAGCAGCTCACGGGCCACAGGCCATACTTCTTTGTACTTGCAGCCGTATGTCCATTCAAAGAAAGAAAGTGGAGCTACCTTACCTTCTAGCTAGGGTTTTCTTCCAAAAGAGTTTCCTAGAGCATATCTTGTGTTTTATGTGTGTGTGCATGTTAGATTTTATTTTCCATTCTCTATTTCCTACATAATTTTCATTCGCATGAATGCACTATTAACAATATATCTACAAATCCAAAATGTAATAAAATTGTAATATTCAAATTCAAGCTTCCATGATCCATATTCTGATTAATTGAAAACATTTTCGGAATAAATCACATTGGAAGATTTAGGTTGACGCATTTCGAACCAACCTATGTGGTTCATCATCAAGACAAGATGAAAAATCAAATCATAATGGCAAGTTAAATAGGGAGATAGGACTTTCTAAATGGCTATAGGGAAAACGACTATATTTGACAAGTTAGGAAGAAAGGGACAAAATTATTTTATTTATATTAAATAATTATAAATCCAAATAAATCAATTAATATAACTCCAAAATATATAAATTATATAAAACTAACCATGACCCAAAATATAAGTAAATAATATATTAAACAAAGATTTATAGACAAACTGTAAAATAAAGATAAAGCATTATTCAAAGAAAAAATCAATACTTAGTCAAAGGGGAAAATATTGTTTTTTCTTGAATATGTTTTCTTTATTTTAGAGTTTGTTATAATCCTTTGTTTATATATTTATATTTAAATTTTGGGTCATGTAGTTTTATATCATTATATATGGAGTTATACTAATTTGATTTAAATAATATAATATTTAATAAAAAAAGAAAAAAAATTGTCCCTTTCTCCTACTAGTCAAGATATAGCCTTTTCCCCATAAGCTGTTAGACGGTCTTATCTCCCTATTTAACTTGCCACATGATCTGATTTTTCATCTGTCCTGATGAAGAACCAAATAGGTTGGTGTTGAAACGTGTCAACCTAAAATCTTCCAATGTGATTTCTTCCAAAAATGTTTTCAAATAATCAAATATGTAATAGTTTAGAATTTCATATATTAAATATAATTTTATTAGATCTGTGAGTATTACAGCAGGATTCTTTGGGTATTTTATGGAGATTTGCAGGAGATTTAGATCGGTGGGGCCGGAATCATAGAACCCTAATCATAGTTGATGAATTTGTGAATGACCCTCATGATTCTACGGAGGTAAGGTTTTAGCGGTTGGAACAACAAGTCGCAGATATAAATCGCAATGTAAACCTCCTAATGGTGGCCCTGAGCAATAAGATTGGGATATTTGGAGAATATGGGGATTCAAAAGCACAAGATAAATCAGAAGGGGGATCAAGAGATAGGGAAGAAACAAAGAACCAGATAAAGAAAGAACCTAGAAAGATCAACCCAGTTTGAGTGTTGTGAACCAATCATAGTCCCTGTTTAAAATGGAAGAGAAGGTCGATATCAAGTTTTATCATGGAAAGATCAACGCTCTGAAGCTGAATCATTGGTTTCAATAACTAGAAGTTTATTTCAGTGTCCATCAAATTGAGGAAAAACAAAATATTTCGTTT
>APFE031650644.1:56241-88319 GCA_000404065.3 Pinus taeda | reverse complement strand
CTCCCTATTTAACTCACCCCTATGATCTGATTTTCATCTTGTCCTGAAGATGAACCACAATGGTTGGTTCGAAACGCATCAGCAAATTATAATGTGATTTCTTCCAAAAATGTTTTCAAATAATCAAATATGTAATAGTTTAGAATTTCATATATTAAATATAATTTTATTAGATCTGTGAGTATTACAGCAGGATTCTTTGGGTATTTTATGGAGATTTGCAGGAGATTTAGATCGGTGGGGCCGGAATCATAGAACCCTAATCATAGTTGATGAATTTGTGAATGACCCTCATGATTCTACGGAGGTAAGGTTTTAGCGGTTGGAACAACAAGTCGCAGATATAAATCGCAATGTAAACCTCCTAATGGTGGCCCTGAGCAATAAGATTGGGATATTTGGAGAATATGGGGATTCAAAAGCACAAGATAAATCAGAAGGGGGATCAAGAGATAGGGAAGAAACAAAGAACCAGATAAAGAAAGAACCTAGAAAGATCAACCCAGTTTGAGTGTTGTGAACCAATCATAGTCCCTGTTTAAAATGGAAGAGAAGGTCGATATCAAGTTTTATCATGGAAAGATCAACGCTCTGAAGCTGAATCATTGGTTTCAATAACTAGAAGTTTATTTCAGTGTCCATCAAATTGAGGAAAAACAAAATATTTCGTTTGTGTGTCTAAAATTACAGGGTCATGCATTGACTTGGTGGGAAAGCCACACAGAGACCTTGAGGTTGGAGAGAGAGTCTCCAGTGACTAAGTGGGAGGAATTTAAAACCCTCATTAAGTCACAGTTTTACCCTATTGGGTATGTAGAGGACTAGTGGATCCGGTGGCACTACTTCAGGAAAAATCCAGGGCAAAGTGTGTAGAAGTACACCACAAAGTTAAGAAAGATGGCGATAATGTTGGGTATGTCCCCAAAGAGCCTAGATGTACTCAAGTATTTGGGGGGTTTTCACTGCCATCTGTGGGAGCAAGTGATGTTGTTCAAGCCCAAATTAGTGTATGAGGCTTGTGTATAGGCACAATACCTAGAGAACATAGGTCTGAAGAGAGCGCAATCAGGTGGATCGAAGCAGAAGGAGCAACAAGACACTTCTAAGGAGGGGAAGAAGCAAAAACGGGGAAAAGATAAAAAGATAACAACCACTACACACCAGTGCAAAGATCCTAACAACCATTACAACCATTGCAACATTGATGACCATACATAAAAGTGTTGGAAATGGCATCTGGAGTTAAACCCAAAGAACAAAAAGAAAGATAATAATAAGAAGAATCTCATAGCCACAGATTCAAGCAACCAAGTTGAAAGTAGCTCGGACGTGGATGAGAAGATCATTTATACATCAATGCAGAAGGAGGTGAATCTGAGTAGCCTTCAACAACAAGAACATAAAGAAATGACCACATTTTTCCATATAAAGATACAGGTAAAGAAGACCAAGATTGATGCTCTGTTTGACATAGGATTACAAGTGAATCTCATTGCAGCAAAATAGGTCAAGAAGTTGGGATTAGAAGTTTGTGATCATCCAAAAAAATCATATCCACTAGGATGGGTAAATAAATATGCAGGGTTGAAGGTAACAAAACAATGCAAGATAAGATATGCCATCAGTGTTGATTTTATTGATGAAGTATAGAAATAGATGTAGTTCCCCTTGATGTATGTGGAGTTGTTTTTGAACTTTGGGAGTCCCTACATGTACATGCAAGATGCAATATTCACGTGGAGATCGAACCAATACCAACTTGTCAAGGATGGAAAATTGTTCATCATCAAAGTGCACAAAGGAAAGTAAAAAAATTCACTAGTAAGTGCCAACCAAGCCAAGAAATTGATTAGTTCTAGCAAGAAGTATGTTTTATTGTTTTTAATAGAAATTCTGATCCAGGTGGATATTGGTGGCCACCTGCCTATTCCACTTGGACCCCCACCATTGTTTCTTTCATTTTTTTTAGTTCCTTATTTGTAGCACAAATTACTATTTTTGGCAGTTTTTTCGGGTCCTGAACTTCCATAGCCGTTTTGAGGCCCTAAAAGGCGTTTTTGGGAAAAATATAACGAACATTGGTCCATGGCCCATGATGGTCATTCAAAAGTTGTAGTCCTCAGATAGATCTTTCTAACGAGGTATTGTGTGCGTCAAACGAAGATCATATGCCAAAGTTACGACCCCGGGAAGTTGATGTACCAATTTACCCAAACGAGGCCCATAGTTTGGCGCTTCATCCCCTAGGGTTAGGTTTTTGGATGTTTAGAGTTTTCCATTGTTTCTCAATAATAAATAGGCCTGTGAGCCTCATTGTAACACAGTTCAGAGGCATGTAATTGCCATATCTCTTCTAAGAGATAAGCTACCATTGCCCGAGCTAGCCTTATTTCCATTCTGTTTGTAAGCATATTTCAATATTTGATATTAACGAAATGAAGTGTTATTTCTCTTGCATCTTTATATTGATGGTTATGTCTGTAATTTTTTGCTTTCTTGTTTAAATCCGGATCAAATTCACTCTGTAGAAGAGTCAGTAAGAGGTAAGGAATCCCTGGAGGGGTGTACTAAGAAACATAAACAACAATTGGAAGAATCACTAGAAGCATACAAGGATGTGTTCCGAGAGTCTAAAGGACTACTGCCTAAGAGGGAAGTGGAGCATAAGATCAAACGTTTGCCAGACTCCCCATTGCCAAACCTTAGGTTGTACACGGAGTCTATTATAGAAGAGAGGTGAAGAAATACTTGTAGTAGCTATTGGAATAGGGTGTCATTCGACCGAGTACATCACGATGTGGGTCACCCATCATCATTGTGCCAAAGAAGGATGAGACTTGGCAGATGTGTATAAATTACAGGGTGTTGAACAAAATCACGCTCAAGTATAGATAGCCCCTACCGAGGATTGATGATTTGTTGTATTAGGTTCAAGAAGTAAAGTACTTCACCAAGATGGACTTAACGTTTGGATATCATCAAGTTTGAGTCAAAGATGAAGATACATGGAAGACTGCCTTAAAAACCAAGAAAGGTTTTTATGAGTGGTTAGTCATGCGATTTGGCCTATGTAATGCACCAGTTACGTTATGATATTAATGAATGATGTATTGTGCCCTTTTACATATTCATTTTCTATTCTCTATTTGGATGATACACTGGTATATAATGCTACCTAGGAGGATCACATCTCACATTTGACGTAGGTGTTGTATGTTAGCACTTTGTAATTTTCCTAGGTTGAGGAAGAAAACTACAAAGGTAACCAAAAACCATTTTTAAAGTTGGGATATAGCCCTTGTAGCTTCATAGAGGGTTCTCTCTGTATGATTTAATTTATTCTTTCAATATTTTAAGCTAGGTATCAGAGTTCGAGGTGGGTTTTTCAAAATTTGGTTTAAAGATGCTGGAAAAGTCCATTGGGCATGGAGTCATAAACTTTTGGGTAATCAATTACAAATGGATAGAGTACCTCTAGCAGGGCAGGGTAGGCAAACTCTTGGATCTTAAAATATTTATGGTGTGGCTTAGATGAAAAAGTGGATGATCAATTAAATATAAAACATATTTAAATGAATTTTATATTTAATCTCGCGAGGAAAACATTAAGATTGTTTAAAACAAGTTAGAGCAAAGCACACTTAAGTAAATTCAACTCTTAATCTTCTTGCAATAATCAAGAGAGAAAACCATATGGAAACTGAGAAAGAAGAACAATTTAGCATGAGAGAAACATCACTATTTGTTTGACACAAGAATATTGAAATAAAATTGCCTCTAGATTTATGAAAATTGATTACTTTGAGTACAATCCACAACCTACATCAAGGTAGAGCTATTTTATTCATCCATAATTTAACCCTTTCTAAGTCTTATTACAAAATATTTATAGACTACCTATTGAACTAACTTCGGATTTAAAAAAGGATTTGATTACAAAATAATATCTAACAAAGATATAGATCATTAGGGGAATTTTGAGGTCTAAAATGGGCCTCCTAAGAAAAATATACAACCAAAATAAACTTTATAAGAACCAATACGATTCAAGATGATTATGTCAACCATGGGGGATGATTCACAATTTTTGGAGTAAAAAATAAAAATATTAAAAAACAATAAAACAATAAAACTAATTTTTCAACTCATAATTTCAACTTATCTCCCTAAGGTTTTACTCAAATTTCAAGTAGGGATCTCGTTGTATGAAAAATTAATTCTTCATCCAAGGAGTACCCATGTTGCATACTTTTGATGGACCTTGCTACACAAAAAATGAGAAATACCTGAAAAAATGTGATTGCAATCACATTTTTCATGTATTTCTCATTTTTCTATTGTAGGGTCCATCGAAAGTATGCAACGTGGGTATTTCTTGGATGATAAATTAATTTTTTCATCCAATGAGCTCTCCAACTCGAAATTTGAATAAAACCTTAGGGAGATAAATTGAAAATACGAGTTGAATTTTTTTTTTCTTTTTTCCCTCTAAAATTTGATGATGTAATCTAATATTATTTTATTATTTCCACTATTATTTTATAATTTCCTTATGAGACCCATTTTAGACCTCAAAATTCCCCTAATTATTTTTGAAATAGAACTAAATAATAGGAACTCTTGACAAATTCGGTTGTTCTTTTGAATCTTTGAAGGAAATATATTGTTGATTGTGGCTATATTTCTGAAAATAAATAAATATAAACAATAAACTAAAGATACAAACAATCACTAGAAAAGTGTAGGAAATTTGGAACTGCTGGAATAATTTCAGCCTTCAAATCTAGAAATTGGTTCATTTATGTTGATCCTCTTCCTTAGTATCTGGAGTGGTAGAAATTGTTTTCAAAAAACTTGTTAGTTTCCCTTTCAAACTTGATTAACTCTCTGTACTGTCTTATCAGAGAAATTCCACAGCATTGCTTCACAGTGGTGTTATGTTTTGATACTCTTCAATCCCTTGGCGCATAGCTCCTTTGCAATTTCCTTTCTCATATGATAGAGCTAGTGACCATCGGTTTAATGCCATATCAGAGCCCCCTTTGTATCGTAATTTCTGCGAAGTTCCCATTTCATCTTGGCTCCTCCTGCTTAGCCCTCTCCGCATTTCTCATCATAGGACCGAGAGTTGTGACCTGCCACTTAACCTTAAGGTGCTAAGCCTTCAGACTCCTTTCGGGGGCCATTCTTCCTTTGTTAATTGCTTTGCACCCTTGGTTCTTTGAATTCTCACGACCATGTGCCAACCCAATATCGGAAGCCCCCTTTCTCGAAATGTTTCCGAACTCCAACTGTTCTAAAGTGCCGACGTCTTCAACCTCCGATATGTTGACCTCCGAAATGACGTCATCACTCCACGTGGTGACTCCTTAGAGGTGACATGCGTCACCCGGTTATGGCCCACAAGCTACTCAATAAGGTTGAATATTCCTACCACGTGTCTTGCTAGAGGAGAGAGAAGAGGGCTCGTCAACCTTTGGTTTTGCAACAAAATCCTTCATTAATATTTATTGGCGCTTTTTAATATTATCGACACTTTATCGATATCACAACTTTTTAAAGGTTCCACACTTTAAGAATTTTTGGTACTCCAATATGCTGATGTTATGATGTGTTGATGCTTTGATGTGCCGATCTCCTCCAACCTCCGATATAACCTACCTCGATGTACCAAACCTCTGATATTCCGATATCACAATGTGCAGATGCGTTGATACTCTAACCTCCGATATTTCGATGCACTGATATGTTGGACCTCTAACATTCTAACCTCCGATATATTGGACCTCCGACATTCCGATCTCCGATATGCTGATATTCCTTCCTTCCTAAGGCTTCAAATCTCTGAACTTCAGCAAACCATATCTTTTGATCCATGAGTCCACTTTTGGACTTCCACATATTGTTGGAAAGCTTGTTCAGAGAAATTTCTAATGGTGAGGGTTTGATGTAAGCCTTGAGTTCTTTTATTGCTTGGAAGATGGTTGCAAATTTCTCTTCTCATTAACTTTTTGGACAACTGAAATCACACCCACCATGATGATCCTCTACATGAAGCTTGTAACTACCATAGGAATCTTTTTGTGCCATGCATTTTCTGCAACACACATTCTTGCTAGTTGGTTGACATCAATGGCAACATTCATGCATAATAATAGCACAAACACCATCAATTTTCCAACACTCGCTCATGACAAGACGCTCATGACACATCAATGATGACCCCTTAGGGTCCTTACAATTCAAATCAAGACTAATGGGCCTCTTTTGACACTCATATTTTCAATGACTTGACCAATTTAAGACCTTTGTACAAAGACAATTTAGACTATAATACCTGGTGAATTTATAGGCTAAAATTTACCAGCAGATTCCCAAAATAAATAACTGGATAGATATAATTTGATTACCTATATTATAGGACCCTAAAAATAGCTCCAATGGGCATTCTCCCTGTGAGGTGCCAAGAACACCGTAGACTAGTATCCTGATCAATTAGGTTGATCCCATATGTGCAACATGCTCTGCCCTAAAACCACTACAATTGAAACCCAACTGGTAATTTGTTCAAATCCTCAAACTGAACCAAATCCATTCTTCAAATTGGAATCTGAAATATACATTGAAAACTAAAAACTCTGCTGCAAATTGAAGTTTGAAAAATACGGCTGAAAAATATGCTCAAAATGTTGAGCTTATTCACACTCCTACCCACTTTAGGCTTCTTATACTCATGAAAAATTAAGTAATAGAAAAATGCCAAAACAACCAATCAAATAGCTGCATACTTGATGTGATTCCCAAGTTGTGATTCAGCGAAATGGAAACTAGAAAATGTAAGTGCAATGACAACTGATTGTAGACTTTTCTTTCGCAACAAAAACACAATCAGAACTCTGTAGTGAACAATTCCTCCATATAGACAACTATGGGACCAAAGAAAACATATTTCATTTGGGGATCATCAAGAAGTTCTATAATTTGTTTGTCAAAATGAAACTGCTCATATATGTTGTTTAAAATAGACTTTGGTTTCAATTGTAAAAGGTCCTCAAAAAATTGATTGTGATCTTGAGAATTGTAAGATTGAAATCGAACATTTAAGATCTGAATGTCCTTCTCAAGTTTATCAAAAAACTCTTCTAAAAATTTAGCTTTAGCTTCAGAGCTACATTTGCATGCCTTGAAATAAAGGAGTAGTAAATTGGAGAAATCTTCCTCTATTTGATCATCATCACAATCATCCTAGTATTCTTTGAAACTTTCAATAGAAATAAGGTCTACCACAAACCCTGTCATTTTGTTTGAAAGGCAACCGAATGAGTAGTTTAAGATTTAAATGTTTTCGCCAGTGGAGTCTCAATGGGAATTTTGCAATATGGATTCTTTGATAATGGAGTCACCCCGTGAATGATTCGACCTTCCTATCTGTCTGACTATTGTGGACCATCAACAATCAAATCTAAGACTTGATAGTCCTTCCTAGGGAAGATGAAATCTTTCGATCCCCAATATGGTCGCCAAAATGTTAACACTTTGTAATTTTCCTAGGATGAAGAAGAAAACTACAAAGGTAAACAAAAACCACTTTTAAAGTTGGGATCTAGCCCTCCTATCTTTAGAGAGAGCTCTCTCTGTATGATTTAATTTTTGCTTTCAAGATTTTAGGCTACGTATCATAGTTCAAGGTGCGCTTTTCAAAATTTTGGTTGAAAGATGTTGGAAAAGTCCATTGGGCATGGATTCATAAAATTTTGGGTAATCAATTGCAAATAGACAAAGTAGTTGTAATAGGGCAGGGTAGGCAAACTCTTGGATCTTAAAATATTTATGGTGTGGCTGAGATGAAAAAGAGGGTGACCAATTAAATATAAATCATATTTAAATGAATTTTATATTTAATGTCATGAGGAAAACATTAATATTGTTTAAAACAAGCCAGAGCAAAGTACACTCAAGTAAATTCAACTCTTAATCTTCTTGCAACAATCAGGAGGGAAAACCATATGGAAATTTAGAAATAAGAACAATTTAACATGAGAGAAACATCACCATTTGTTTGATACAAGAATCCTAGAATACAACTGCCTCTGTATTTCTAAAAATTGATTACTTTGAGTACAATCCATAGCCTACATGAAGGTATAGTTGTTTTCTACATGCATAATCCAACCCTTTCTACATCTTATTACAAAATATTTATAGACTTCCTATTGAACTAAATTCAGATTCCAAAAAGGAATTGATTACAAAATAATATCTAACAAAGATATAGATATTTCTGAAACAAAACTAAATAATAGGAATTTTGGAAAAATTCGGCTATTCTATTGAATATTTGAAGGAAATTTGTTTCCGACTTTGGCTATATTTCTGGAAAAAAAAATTGAGCAATGAACTAAAGATAAAAACAATCACTGGAAAAGTGCAGGAAAATTAGAACTGCTGGAAAATCTTGAGCCTTCAAATCTGGAAATTGGTTCATTTATGTTGATCCACTACCTATGAATTTGGAATGGTTGAAGTTGTTTTTACAAAACTTGTCAGCCACCCTTTAAAACTTGATTAACTCTCTGTACTGCCTTATCAGAGAAATTCCACATCATTTCTTCACAGTGGTGCTATGTTCCGATACTCCTCAGTCCCTTGGCGCTTAGCTCCTTTGGCATTTTCTTTCTCATATGATTAAGCCAATGACCATCAGCTTAATGCCATATTAGATCCCCCTTTGTATCCTAACTTCTGTGAAGTTCTAATTTCATCTTGGCTTCTTCTGCTTAGCCATCCCCGCATTTCTCATCATAGTACCGAGAGTTGTGACCTTCCGCTTAGCCTTAAGGTGCTAAGCCTTTAGACTCCTTTCGGGGGCCATTATTCCTTTGTTAACTGCTTTGCGCCCTTGGTTCTTTAACTCTCATGACCATGTGACAACCCAATATCGGAAGCTCCCTTTATCTAAACTTTTCCAAACTCCAACGTTCTAAAGTGTTGACTTCTTTAACCTTCGATATGTCGACCGCCAATATGACGTGATAACTCCACATGGAAACTCCTTAGAGGTGACATGAGTCACCTAGTTCTGGCCCATTAGGCTACTCAATAAGGTTGAATATGCCTGCCATGTGTCCTGCTAAAAGAGAGAGAATAGGGTCCGCCAACCTTTGGTTTTGCAATAAAATCCTTCGTTAATCTTTATCGACATTCTTTGGCTCTTTTTAATACTATCGACACTTTATTGATGTCAGGTCCCTATAATACTAATGATTCCCCCATTAATATTGTCATTGTATCCCTTATTATTATTGTTGTGCCCCTATTGTCCACGTATTGTTATTAGTGTGCCCCATAGAAGCCCACTATTGTTATTGTTGTTCCCTTATTATTATTGTTATTTAAGCTTTGATTATATTGTGACCCCTTAGACTCCTATATATAGAAAGGAGGTTTTGTCATTTGTATCATCCAAGAATTGTTTATTTGTGTAATGTAAAGGAGGCTTCCCCCACGATGAGGATGATTTTGAAGTCGTTATTCTATCTTTCTTCTATTTTATGAGTTGGTTGCATAACATTTGGTATTAGAGCTTTGGATTCTAAGGTTTCACTGCTACAAACTGCTCATCATGGAATTTACGCTATAAATTTTTTTCTACGACGTTTTAGAAGTTGAGATTAAAACATATTTGAGTCAAAATCTTGATGAAGCTCAGGCCCAAATTTCAGATCTTTTCTCGTGATATTTTTGGAGATATGATCCAAGGAAGTTAGGGCTTTTGCAGGCTCCCAAATTACACCCCAAACAGGGGACCTTGGGAAAATACTCATAACTTTCTCGCTGAAAATCAGATTGAAATTGCATAAGAAGTTACAAAAAGAGGACAGACTGTATTTTTTTTATATCATTTTCTTATCTTAAGTTCGAAACAGTGACACGTGGAACTTCGTACAAGTTCACTCTACTGAAAAAGTATATAATTAGGTTATCTTGGGAGATTGAGCATAAATATTTCTTGGAGAATCCAATTTGAATCAATCTGGTGGCGTTGGAAAGAGGACGCAGAGAGCTACCACAAGTTGCAATTTCAGATATTGGAGATCCAAAATTTCAGAGATACAACAGATTCAATATCAATCTCCTACAAAGAAAAAAAATTGTGTGTAGTTTTTTTGTTTTTTGTTTTTTTTTTTAAATTTTGATTTGAAAAATTAGTTTGAAGTGATTCAAAGGGCATAGTGAGGCATAATTATCATTAATTGATGACTTGAATAAAGAAAATGGAAACAATTAGTAAGCAACCTGAAAGCTCTACCATGACTCATAAAGAAGAGGAAGAAATGAAACATGATATATCAAAATTACGAGACCAAGTGCAACAATTTTCACTCTCACAAAAAGTAAAAGAAGCTAAGATGGATGGATTAAACAAAGGCATGGAAGGTAAGATGAATGGAATGGAAGGTAAGATGAATGGTGTGGAAGCTAATATGGATGGCATGGAAGCTAAAATGGATGGTATAAAAGCAAATCTTAAAGGAAACATGGAAGATTTGAAGATAGATTTGACAGTTTCTATAAGAAATGCTTACTAATGGCTAAAGGGTAGTAAAAGGAAACTAATGATGAGAAAAAAATAAATGTTAATCACGATTTCATAGATTCTAACGTTGGATTGAAGACCCACCATGTTCCAAAGATCGCCTTTGGGAACCTGATTCATTGGAGAAGGCATTCAGGTTAGCAGGGGAAATTGAAAGCAAAATTATGGCATCAAGGAAACCCACTACTCACAAATATAAATATCGGAGTGTTGTTTCCCCTAACCTTCCACAACCTATAAGGTTGACACCACAAAAATTGGAAGAAAAAGGAGCAAAAGGGCATTTTAACAGTTGTGATAGAAAATACACTAAAGGTCATAAGTGTGATGAGAATAAATTATTTTACAAAGATTGTGAAGAGTAGGAAGAAAAGGAATAAGAAACGTAAAAATAAGAGGATACACCAAGAACAAACCCTAGAGAAAGAAGAAATGAATCCGACCATATATTGTAATGCATTGGATGGAATTACCACTCCTCAAACTCTCAATATAGGACATATCGAGAAGAAAAAGGTAATAGTGTTGATTGATTCGGGCAGTGCCCATAATTTTATTAATTGTAAGATAGCCAAGGAATTAAATTTCTTCATATATCCAACACCAGAGTCTCAAGTGATGATTGCAAATGGAGGAATCATAAATTGCTTTGGAAAGTGCCATAATATCAAGCTATCCATGGGAGAATATGTATTGAATAGCCCAATACTTTCCATTCCAATGGGTGGTGTTGATGTTGTACTAAGAGTCCAATGGCTACAATATTTGGGTATGATAAATTTTAATTTTTAAGAAATTTTCTTGAAATTTTTTCGGAAGGAAAGGAAGTTGAATTAAGGGGTATTGCAGGGAAAATGGGAAAGATAATAAGCTCTAACGGTATGACAAAGCTTATAAAGAAATAATAACGAGGCACAATTGCACAATTATGTTCACTAGAGGTTCCCACATCGAAATCATCTATTTATCCAGATCTCAAAAAAGCCTTGGACAATCATTCCAAGGTATTTGAGATTCCCAAAGGCCTCCCACCTATTCATGATCATGATCATGCTATTCATTTGATTCTAGGAAGTGTTCCTCCAAACATTAGGCCTTAAAAATATCCCTATTCCCAAAAGAGTGAAATTGAACGTATGGTTGCAGAAATGCTAGAAGCTGGTATAATTCAACCTAATCAAAGTTCTTTCTCTGCTCCAGTAGTATTGGTCCATAAGAAGGATGGATAATGGTGCATTTCTCCTGATTACAGGGAGCTCAACAAGCTCACTATTAAAGATAAATTTCGCATTCGTGTCATTGATGAATTATTGGATGAATTTCATGGATCAATTTACTTCACCAAGTTGGATCTTCATTCAGGATATCATCAAATCATAATGAAGACTAAGACATTCCAAAAACAACATTTAGAACTCATGAGGGTCATTATGAATTTTTGGTCATGCCTTTTGGACTTACCATTGCACCTTCTACATTTTAAGGTTTGATGAATTCCATTTTCAAACCCTTCCTTAGAAAATTTGTGTTAGTATTTTTTGATGATATACTAATCTACAACAACTCTTGGAAGGATCATGTTCAACATGTTGACAGGGTACTCAAACTATTGGAGGAGAAACAATTATATGCAAAAAGCACCAAATATTTCTTTGGAGTACAAGAGGTGGAATAACTAGGTCATATTGTATCTCATGAAGGTGTTAAGGCAGACCCTAGCAAAATTAAATCCATTAAGGAATGGAAAATCCCCACATCCATAAAGCATCTATGAGGATTTCTCAGGTTGGCCGGGTATTATCGCAAGTTTGTTACGAATTATGGGAGAATAGCAGCACCTATAACAACATTATTGAAGAAATATGGATTTTCATGGACTTGAGAAGTAATGAAGGCCTTTGAACATCTTAAAGAGGCAATGTGCCAAACACTAGTCTTAACTACATCGGACTTCACAAAAACCTTTATTGTGGAATGTGATGCTTCAAGAAATGGAATTGGTGTTGTTTTAATGCAAGAAGAAAGCCCCATTGCTTTCGAAAGTCATCCAATCAAAGGAAAGTATTTACACAAAGCTATTTATGAGAAGGAAATGTTGGCAATACTACATGCACTTAAGAAATAATGACCCTACCTAATGGGAAGACACTTCAAGGTAAACATGGATCATGATAGTCTTATTTAATTTTTAAAATAAAGATTATCTTCAAAAGAGAAACAAAAATGGTTCACAAAGATGTTGGGTTATGACTTTGACATCATCTACAAAAAAGGGATGCAAAATGTTGTGTGCAGATGCACTCTCAAGAAAGGATGAGGATGTGGAAGCATTGCTTTGCGCCATTTCTATTATCCAACCAGATTGGATGAACAAAGTAAGGGATGAATAGAAGAATGACGAAGAATTGTGGGCACTCATTCAAAAGTTACAACAAGATCCTAGTACATTTGATACATTTAGCTGGAAAAATGATTCATTATGGTACAAAGATCACTTATACCTCTGTAAGAATTCCCAACTCAAACAAAATATTCTTATGGAATTGCACACCTCTCCCTTAGAAGGGCACTCAACATTTTTAAAAACTTACCACAGGGTTAAGAAGGATTTTTTTTGGGATGACCTTAAATCTGATATTCAAAAGTTTGCGGCAGAATGTTTGGTTTTCCAACAAAATAAAGTTGAAACAATTAAGACCCCAGGTCTATTACAACCTTTATCCATTCCAAGTCAATGTTGGGAGGAGGTTTCAATGGATTTTATCACAGGTTTACCCAAGTGCAAAGGAAAGAGTGTCATCATGGTGGTAGTTGACAAACTTACCAAGTATGCACACTTTTTTGCATTATCTCATCCATTTAAATTTAGTACAATTGCTACTGCATTTATGGAAACAATCCAAAAGCTACATGGAAACCCAAATATTATTGTAAGCGATAGAGATCCCATTTTCACTGGAAATTTTTGGATAGAATTATTTTCTTGTCTGGGTACTCAATTAGCTCATAGCTCATCTTATCATCCTCAATCTAATGGGAATATTGAGATATTAAACAAATGTTTGGAAGGATATATTCGTTTCTTTGTATCTGGTAAAACATACACAATGGGTCAAATGGTTGCCTTTGGCTGAATGGTGGTATAACACTTCCTTCCATACTACAACAAAAATAACCCCATTTATGGAACTTTATGGATATCATTCACCATCCATCACATCATATTTAAGAGGAAATTCTAAGGTTCAAGTAGTGGAAGATCACATCGAGTATCAAAAACAAGTTCTCCAACTCTTAAAGGATAACCTCACTTTGGCACAGAATAGAATGAAACAACAGGCATATCAACATCGCATCGAAAGAATTTTTGATGTAGGTGACTGGGTATTTCTACAGCTAGAACCATATAAACAAATGTCCCTCAAGCAAGCTAAGAAGGATAATAAATTATCACCAAATTATTATGGTCCATACAAGGTGTTGCAAAAGATTGGTACTATGACATACAAATTGGAGCTTCCTGCATCTTCTCGAGTGCACCCAGCTTTCCATGTTTCATGCTTAAAGAAGGTTATAGGTGACAATATCCCAGTTCAAACAATATTGCTAGAATTTGACGAGGAAAGAAAAATCTTATTGGAACTTAAAAAAGTAAGAGAAACACGAACTTGACAGCTACGAAATCGATCAATTTCAGAGTATCTCATTAAGTGGAAGAACTTACCCGCTGAATATTCCACATGGGAGGATGAGAATTTTATACAAAAGCATCCAGAACTATTCAAGTGTTGAGTATAACACTTTTTTGAAGGAGAGGGGCATGTTAGGTCCCTATAATACTAGTGATTCCCCCATTACTATCTTCGTTGTATGTCTTATTATTATTTTTGTGCCCCTATTGTCCCCATATTTTTATTAATGTGCCCCATAGAAGCCCACTATTGTTATTGTTGTGCCCTTATACTATTATTATTATATCGGCTTTGATTATATTTTGACCCCTTAGACTCCTATATATAGAAAGGAGGTTTTTTCATTTGTATCATCCAATAATTGTTCATTTGTGTAATGTAAAGGAGGTTACCCCCTCAAAGAGGCTAATTTTGAAGTCATTGATCTATCTGTTCTTCTATTTTATGAGCTGGTTGCATAACAATCGATATCACAACTTTTTAAAGGTTCCTCACTTCAAGAAGTTCTGATACTCTGATATGCTGATGTTCTAATGTGTCGATGCTCCAATGTGCCAATATTGCAAAGTGTTAATCTCCTCCAACCTCTGATACAACCTTATTCGATGTACCGAACCTTCGATATTTCGATATCATGATGTGACGATGCACCAATATGGTGATCTCTGATATTCTGATGCACTGATATGTTATACCTTCAACATTTTGACCTCCCATATGTCGATGCACCAATATGCTAGACCTCTGACATTCTGATCTCCGATATTCTGATATTCCTTCCTTCCTAAGGCTTCAAATCTCTGAAATTCAGCAGACCATATATTTTGATCCAAGAGTCCACTTTTGGACTTCCACATATCATTGTAAATCTTGTTCAGAGCATTTTCCAATGGAGAGGGTCTAATGTAGGCTTTGAGTTCTTCTGCTACTTGGAAAATGACTGCAAACTTATTTTTTCTTTGAATTTTTGGATATTTGAAATTACACCCGCTATGGTGATCCTCTACATGATGCCTACAACTACCATATGAATCCTTTTAAGCCACACATTTGATGCATCACACATTCTTTCCAGTATGGTTGACATTAGTGCAAACATTCATGCACAATAATAGCACAACCACCATCAATTGTCCAACACCCACTCATGACAAGACTCTGGAACCTCAATGATGACCCCTTATGGACCTTACAATTCAAATCAAGACTAATGGACCACTTTTGACACACATATTTTCAATGACTTGACCAATTTGAGACCTCTGTACAAAGACAATTTAGACTATAATACTTGGTGAATTTATAGGCTAAACTTTACCAGTAGATTCCCAAAATAAATAATTGGACAAATAGACTTTGATTACCTATATTATAGGACCCTAACATTGCAAACATTAAAGAAACACCAGTTGCTAGAAAATATCAAGAAGTGTGAGTTTGCATGACAGTTGATCTGAATTACAAATTTGAAGGTGATAGGAAAATTTGCAAGTAAAATTTTATGTCTTTTAGTAATGGATCACTTTGTAAAATCACATAGAATAATGGTTTTAAAACTTAGTTTACAACATAAAATTAGAGAAAGGAGTTCACTCCTCCTAGGCTACATCTCGTGGTCCAGCTTCCAATGTTGGGCCTCTTTCATTAAGTGCTCAAATTTGTGTTTACATATATTTATAGTGCTTAGAATGTAAAAATAATGTCTCCAATGGCTCTAGAATAATTAAAAACCTCAAGTTGGGCTCTTGTTGGGCTCAATTTGCCCAAAAAATGAGAAAGTTATGCTCTAGAGAAGTTTTGTTGCTACTCCTCTACAAACTGGACTTCCCTGCTAACTGTTCTACGAATTTCGCATTTTTCGGAACCACCAAGCAAATGTTTTGCCTGTCGTCAGTGAGACTCACATCTAATTGGGTGCAAATTGTTGGCTCGTTTAAATTCCCTTTGACCCCCATGGGCGGAAAAGCTGGGTCATATGGGCCATATGCCCATGCGCTGGGGCTAACCACTTGCCCCTGTCGGCATAGACCCCTCAACCTCTGTATCGTTGGTTTTATGGTTCTGCAGAACCTAGGGTTGGTCCCCTTTCACGAGGTTTTCCGCTGAGCTCCTTATCCATTTGCGGGCTATGGTTTCATGATGCCATATGACCTTGGTTGGCCCTGATCCTTCGCGCTTGTCTGTTAAACTCCCCATCGTGGTTCTATTTGTCTCCATATTCCCACGTCGGGGCCTTACCCAAGAACCTTGCCATAAGGACCTAAACTTCCACGTTGTGGTTATCTGAACTAGTTTCGCAACCTTTGGTCGGGACTAGGCCCGAGCCCTCGACTCCTCTTTGCCTTCGACTCCTCTTTGCCTGTGGTCTCATGGGTGGTAAGGTGACTGGGGGCGAGAGCTTAGCCCAGACCCTGTCCCCCATATAATAATCACCAAAAATTTATATAGGACTTTGATGCATAGGATAATAAGAACCACCATTGGTGTTGCGATAGAGCGTTGCACTGTCAGGATTGAGGTCTCATGTTCAATCCTCTTGATGGTCAGTTTTTCCTTAACCAAAATTTTACATGACCCCCAGGATGCCACATGGCAGCATGTGATTGGGCCATGTGGCACCCAACCATTTGGCCACAAAAAATTCCATCAACCAACCATAAGTTTCCAAATCGAACCAATTAGACGAGGCCAATTGGAAGCCTTCCATTGGCTTGTGAAGTATAGTCAACCTGCTAAGTCAGTGTACAGACTGCCTAGTTAGCAGTCCTCGACCCAACCTGCAAAAAATTTACATGTTTGAGAAAACGACCAGAATGCAATATCGAGAGCATATGGTATCGATTTTGAGTGATTCAAGTTGCATTGGATTCAGGGTGATGAGATCTATGTTTTGGCACTAGTTTTAAGCACTTTTGAGCACTTTACTGATCCCATGGATCACTTCTCCCAACTAGAAGCTTTTGGACCTCCAAAAGAGTATTTTCAATGAACAAACAGATGAGGGTTCAATTCCCTCACCCTTCTGATCATAATCCATTTTGATTTGCTTGTATTTTTACCTTTGAGGCCCATACGAAAACACTTCTGATTCCCTCTTCTTGAAGTTCTTGTTTTTCTGTCAAGGATAGTATCTTGCTACACTTCTTCAAGATATTCAGGAGAGAAAACTTCTATTGAATAAATATGAACATTCTCTCCTTGATATTCAATCAAAGGAGGCTCATTTAATTTCAAATTATCTTCACCTTGAAGCTTTTCTTTGCTAATGCAAAGCCTTGCTTCATCTCCAACCAGAAAATTGTGGTCAAAACAATGCTTATCATGTCTAGTCTTGTACTTGGCTTGACTCTTCACTAAATGTGACTGCCATCACCATGCACCATCCTTATTCAAAACCAAAACATTAGGAGACCCATAAGGAGATGTACTAGAGCTAATGTCCCCTTTGTCAAGTAGTTCTTGCATCTGCTTCTTGATCCCTACATTCTCTAACACTGGCATTTTGTTCATACCAATGTTCAAAAGTGATGCATCCTGCTGCAATTGAACTTCATGTTGTTTTCTTCTTTTAGGAGGAAACACGTTAGACTCCTGAAACATCTTATCACATGTGTTAACAACCTCAACCAAATCATGTTTGAGTTTTACATCACATCCTTATAAAGCTTCAAATTCTTCAACATGTTTTTGTTTAATCATTAACAATTTAAAATTCTGACTAGCATTTACAAGCCTCTTCATTTCTACAGCATTCAAAAGAGACAAATTCAACTTCTTTCAATGTGCTCAAACAATATACTCAATCCATTTTTTAAACAAATGATACTTGTTCTCATGGTGATGAAATATGGCTTTCCTATCATATAAGTATGGGATTCCCAAAACAATCCCGCATATGTCAAGTGGTACTACATCAAGTTCTACCTCATCAATAAAATTTGTAGTGATAGCGAATTTAAGTATGCCTTTTCTTGTTACTTGCAATTTAGCATTGTGACATACCCAACCCAAAGGATAAGGTTTCATAGGAGAAATGGTTTCCAAATTTAGTTTCTTGACAACGTCTTCTGAAATAAGGTTTGCTTGTGATCCACTATCAAACAAAGTATCTACTTTGTTATGTTTTGTTATGACTCTAATATGGAAAAAATCTATTCTTTCTTTTTCTTTGAGTTTCAATGGGCTTGCTAGAAGAACTAGTACTTACAATAGGATCCTTACCTTTCAATCCCATGGATGTGATTGTTGTTTCATCTCTGGAATCAATTCCTAGATATTGTTGAGTTGTTGCAGTAGTGTTTTCTTTCTCCTCGTTGTTAAAACTTTTGGGGCTCATCTCAGGATGACGTTTCCAAAAGTGGTCTTCACCATGGCCTTATTTTAAACAATGTTCACATGTGATTTTTTCTCCCTCCTTCTTGAATGAAGAATTATTTTTATCCTTGCCTTTGAACTTCCACTTTCCTTTGTCTCTAGACTTAAATTACTTCTCACTAGTTTCTTTAGAAACATTCTTCCCTCTTGATTCTAAATGAGTTGCTTGCACACAAAATTAATCTAGATCTGTAGGGTTAAACATGAGAATTGTATGCCTCAAATAAATATGTAAACCTCCAATGCATTTTAGTAGAGTGTCTTGAGAGGATAAATCTATACCCAAAATCAAAGCTTTTTTCCTAAATTCTTGAGTATATCTTTGCACACTTTGACCCTTAGCTTGCCTAAAGTTTTTCCAATCCATTATATATTTTTTATGTATGCTAATGGATAAAATTGTCTTCTTAGTGCAACAAAAAAATAATTCCAAGGGGATAGAACCTTACCACTTTTCTTCATGTCCTCTTGATTTTTGACTTCCCACAAAATGAGTGCCACACTTTCCAACCTAAGAGAAGCAAGCTGAATTTTGGTTGCATCATCCTGGATTCTTTGTATCCTTCAATACACTTCAATATGATGAACCCAATTGTTTAATTTCTCAGCATTTACCTCTCCTTCATACATAGGATTTTCAAACTTTATGTCAAGCTTTAACAAAGGAGTTTTACCGTGTCCTTTTGGAGAATGTGGAGGTGTTTCTGAAGGGGTTGAGGTAGAAGAAGATGAGGGTGAGGATGGAGGTGAAGGTGGTGGCTTGTCACCATCCTCTCCATTCCCTTTTGGAGGTTTGTCTCCATTTCCTCCATTTCCTTTTGGAGGTTTTGAGCTCTCTCCTTGCAACCTTGAGTTTCTCTCCTCATAAAGAACTTTCACCATTTCATACATTTCAAAAAAAGTTTGTTTGTTTGTTTGTTTGTTTTGTTTGTTTTGTTTTGTTTTGTTTTTTTGTTTTTTTGTTTTTTGTTTTGTTTTGTTTTGTTTTGTTTTGTTTGTTTTTTGTTTTTTGTTATTCATGTGCCATGATTAGTGAAGATTGAGTTGAATGTGTTCTACTTGAAAAAAATTGTGACCTTGGCTCCACAAGCTCTCCCTCTCCTCTTTTCAGCTTCAACTTTCTAAGAATAAGAAAAAACTTGCAAACAAAATTATACCTTCGAAATAACCTAGCTTCGATAATTGTAAGAGCCCTACCCTAGGGTCTGCTAACAAATCTAGTTTTATCTGAAAATAAATACGATAAGAGGTGATAACTTACCTACTTACACTGCTTTTAAACAAATAAATTTTTTTCATTTACATTATAATCAACACAAATTAAGGTGAATATTTCATTCTAATTAAATTTACCAAAGTAGATTATGGAGGAATACCTGTGCTGGTGGCTGATGGAGATACCTTTGTCTTGTTGCTCCTGCTGAACGCTCCCCTTGACGGACCCAACCGGATGTACCTCCCAGCCAACTAGGAAATAATCCCTAGCCTAGGAAACCTCCACAGGTTTTCTAGCCCTCCGAGCCCAAGTCCAACCAGATGTAGTGGGTGTGTCCAAATGAAAGATCCAAACCAAGATAACAATACTTCCCTCCTCTCAACAACCCAAGAAACTTTCACAGGTTCCTAGGGTCTCCAAAAAATACAACAAGTTTAAACAATCACAACCAACCCCCACAATCGTAAGCAAGACCCCACCATAAAGACCTCCCCCTCTTCCTCCCCCCCTTCCCTTTTTATACCCTCCTTCCCTTCTCCATCTCAACCACCTCTCATTAATGTCATTAACTTCTCATCCATCCTTATAGTTGACTTCTCTTCTCCTAAGTAAGCTAGGAGTACATTTGGAAATGTGAGATGCAATTACATGGAGAGGACCATGTCTTCTCCTTAGTAAATGTGAGGGTACATTGGGGAATGTAAAATGAATATATATATATTGATAATAAGATGGAGAGGATTATGTCTTCTCCCTAGAAAATGTGAGGGTATATTGGGAAATGTAAAATGAATATATATATATATATATATATATATATATATATATATATATATATATATATATATATATATATATATATAAAATAATAATAATAATAATAATAATAATAATAAGATGGAGAGGACTATGTCTTCTCCCAAGTAAATGTGAGGGCACATTGGGGAGTGTGAGAGGTAATTACATGGAGAGGACCATGCCTTCTCCTTAGTAAATGTGAGGGTACCTTGGGAAATGTAAAATGAATATATATATTGATAATAAGATGGAGAGGACTATGTCTTCTCCCAAGTAAATGTGAGGGTATATTGGGGAATGTAAAATGAATATATATATAGTGATAATAAGATGGAGAGGACTATGTCTTCTCCCAAGTAAATGTGAGGGTACATTGGGGAGTGTGAGAGGTAATTACATATATTTTTGAAATAATGGAAGGAGACCATATCCTACCTAATATTCAATTTGAGAAGGTAAGTGGGGAATTTGAATAATGGAAATCGTGAATTTTATATTAGACCTATATTTCTCAATATTTTCAGATAATGTAAACATTAACAAAATTTGTAGGATAAGATTTAAGTGGGGCATTACATACACCCTTCCTTCATAAAACTTCATCCCAAAGTTAGAATGAAAAGATGCAAGGAGTTTGAAAGCATAAACTGGAGAGAGTTATAGCAATGGAATCGGATAAGTCCGACAGTGACATTTCTTCCCATCAAGAGTCTCCAACTGATCTATATCCTCCTATCCACCCTGGCCTACTTCCGTTCCCACCCTATCCGTCCTCTGCTGCTTTATCAGTGGCAACGGACATACTAACCACTGATAAAACCGACATGGTGGGAGTGTCGAATACATCGACCTAGCTTCCCCAGCAGGAAACTGGCAATCGTCATCACACATCTAGGGGAGCGTGTCCACCACTTACCTCCCACGATTCCAGGTTTCGGAGGATACACGGTGGGATATGCCTCCACCCCTCCTGTAGAACTAGGGTCAATACCCTAATACAGACCACACTACAGAGCTGGTTGGACTTGTCATCGAATAATCCAGTCAGGTCGTCTTGCCACCTGTCATTTGCATTTTTTTCTCGTGTCATAAGAGTGCATATTAAGTAGATACCAAATGAAGTAAATAATGTACATTATACCTTCCTCATGAGATGTCTCATCCCTCCTTGGCTATCACATAGTTCTTTTTCCCCTGTGGGTTAGTTCTCATTCATGCATTTATATAACAACAAGACATATAATCATCACATTACTAAGTCTAGTATCCATGTGTCAATCTAGGAATTCTCGCTAAGTCATTCATTTAAATAAAGCATACCCACTTGAGCTATATATATGAAACAAAATAATTCTGATAAGTTACGCACTAGATAGTCCATCACTAAGTGAGTCATACATGTAGTCCATACATCAACCATTCTATCATTAATATCAAATCTATCAACTGATTCATATAAGTAGTTTTATGTTTCAACCAAATGCATCAATATTACATAATGTTCATAAATAAATAACATGGACATAGGATCTTAACATAGGTAGCTATCTAAGTCAAAATAGGCATCATAGATGCTCAAAAAGTGAGGGGTAGTCACGACGCATAGTCTCTGCATCCTCCCAGGTAGCAGATCCTAGGCTATACTTGTCCCACTGGACCTTAACTTGGTCCACCGTGCGACGTCTGAGCTGTCAAACCCTACGGTCCAATATACGTAATGGTTCTACCATTACGGTTCCCATGTCCGAGACCTGCAAGTCTTGCCAATCCAGTTTGTGAGATTAATTAGAAACATAATGTCGTAAAACAAATACCTGAAAAACATCATGAGTTTTATGCAAATGGGGCGGCAGTACAAGATGATAGGCAATTGGTCCAATCTTCTCTTTGATCCTAAAAGGTCCTACGAACCGAGGTGACAATTTCGTGCCCTTCCCAAATCGGATGGTGCTTTTGTTGGGCCGGATATGAATATAAACTTGGTCCCCTACTTCATAACTGCGATCAATCCTATGTGAATCAACATAACTCTTCTGTCTATCCTATCCTTCCTTTAACCTTTGCCGAACCTGCTTTACCTGTTCCTCCATTTCTTGAACTAATTCTGGGCCAACTATCACTCGTCCTCCAACTTTTCCCAACTCAACGGCGTCCTGCAAGGTCTTCCATATAGAGCTTGATAAGGAGGCATCCCAATTGAACTGTGATAACTGTTATTATAGGAAAACTCTACCAATGGTAAGTACCTTTCCCACTGAGTCTGATTATCCATGACATACATCCTAAGCATGTCCTCCAGAACCTGATTTACTCTTTCAGTCTGCCCATCCGTTTCTGGATGATATGTAGTTCTTAGTTTTAACTAAGTTCCCAGTGCTGACTGCAAACTTGTCCAAAACCTAGATGTAAATCGGGAGTCTCTATCAGAAATGATCTTTGTGGGCAATCTATGCAGTCAGATAACTTCATTGACAAACACTCGCGCCACATCCGTAACATCGTAAGTGTCCCTTACTGGAATGAAATGGGCACTTTTGGTCAATTTATCAACCATAACCAATATAGCATTGTGCCTCTGGGAAGTGAGTGGCAAACCCACCACAAAATCCATGGAAATTACTTCCCATTTAGATGTAGGGATGTCATGAGGTTGCAGGAGTCCTGCTGGATGGCGATGATCAGCCTTCACTCGCTGACATTCAAGACATTTGGCGACAAACAGGACTATGTCATGCTTCATGCCTGCCCAAAAGAAGAGTTTCCTTGCATCTGCGTACATCTTCTTTACCCCAGGATGTGCACAATAGAGTGCTCTATGAGACTCTCTGGGGATGGTTTCTCTTATGCCCCCTTCCTTAGGTACATACATTATCCCTTGGAACCTCAATAGCCCATCTGGTTCAAGGACATATCCTTCAAACTTTGGTTCTATTTGCTTCCCATTTTGGATAGCTGAGATGACTTTTAGGTACCAACTATCTTCAAAGAGTTTCTCCAATATTTTCTCCCTTAAATTTACCTTTAAGGCTACTAGGGAGAAAGTTTGTGGCCTCCTGCTTAGTGCATTCGCCACTACATTCTCCTTTCCCTTGATGTATGAGATTTCAAAATCATACTCACTCATGAATTCACTTCATCGCCTTTGTCTGGCATTCAAATCCCTTTGAGTGAAGAGATGCTTTAGGCTTTGATGATCTGTTCTTAACTCAAATCTTCTCCCGATGAGGTAGTGTCTCCATAGCTTCAAGGATAACATCACTGCTGCCAATTCTAAGTCATGGGTAGCATATAATTATTCATGCTTCTTCAATTTTCTAGAAGCATAAGCTATTACCCTACCTTCTTTCATCAATACTACACCCAATCCTTGTGCCGAAGCATCGGTGCAGACAGTGAAGTCTTTTCCCATGTCTGGTACTTGAAGGATCGGTGCACTAGTTAGTAACCTCTTCAGCGCTGTGAATGCAGTGCCACATTCATTTGTCCATTCATACCTAACCCCCTTTTACTGTAATGTGGTGATGGGTTTTGCAATCCTTGAAAACCCTTCCACAAACCTACGATAATACCCAGCTAGCCCCATAAAACTACGTACCTCATGGGCATTTTTTGGTACTGGCCAATCCATTATGGCCTTCACCTTTTCCGGGTCAACTGAAATCCCTTCTCCTGAAATGATGTGCCCAAGGTAATGGACTTTCTTTTGAAAGAAGGAACACTTTGACAATTTCCCATATAATTGATTTTCCCTTAAACAAGTCAATACTACCCTTAGGTGCTTTTCATGCTCCTTTTCATTCTTGGAATATATAAGAATGTCATCAAGGAAGACTTGCACAAATTGGTCCAAATACTTTCTGAACACACCATTCATGAGGCTCATGAATACTGTTGGTGCATTGGTTAAACCAAATGGAACAACTACGAACTCATAGTGCCCAAACCGAGTTTGAAATGCAATTGTTGAGATGTCTTCCTCCTTTATCCTCAATTGATGGTATCTAGATCGTAGATCGATTTTTGAGAAGACCGCTGCCCCCTTCATTTGATCAAATAAGTCATCTATTCGAGGTATTGGGTACCTATTCTTTATCGTGGCTCTGTTTAAGTCTCTATAATCTATGCATAGCTGCAAGGAACCATCCTTCTTCTTGACAAAAATTACTGGTGCACCCCAGGGGGAAATACTAGGTCTGATCAATCCCAAGTCTAAGAGCTCCTTTAACTGCATCTGTAACTCACAAAGCTCTGGAGTTGTCATCCTATAGGGTGTCTTAGATATTGGTTCTGCACCTGGTTTCATATCAATGTTGAAATCAATCTTTCTTATAGGAGGTAATCCAGGCAATTCCTCTGGAAAAACATCCTTGAATTCTGCCAAAACTGGATGTTGATCTAGGGAAGGTCCCTTTTGGTCACTTACAGTCTTGACCAAATACAATTTGCAACCTTGTCTGAGACAACGTTTTACCTTCATCATGGATATGAATCGTAGGGACACTCCCCTCTTGATCCCACAAATCTCAATTGGCCTACCTTCATCATCTAAACAGATCACCATCTTCTTGAAACAATCTACTAAAGATCGATGAGATTCTAGCCAGTCCATTCCAACAATTACATCATACATTCCCAATTCTGTGATGTATGCCTTCAACTTAGTCATACATACCCCGAGGTTTACCTGACATTGGTCAACACTAGGCCCTACTGCTTGTTTTATTCCAGAAGCCATCTCGAATTGTTTAAAGTCATCGTGCTCATAGGATGCCAACCCACATTTTTCTAATGCAACTGGTGAAATGAAACTATCTGTAGCACTAGAGTCAAACAAAATTTTAACTTTTACTTTGTTTATCATACCTGAGGTTTCCACTATGGCAGCTGGTGTTCAACTTGCTGATTGTCAACTGCTGCATAGATTCGGTGGTGGCTACCTTCTCTCCCTATTGGTTCTTTTCCCTCTCTTCTGTTGTTACCGGTTCGAAACTCAGGGCAGTCTCGCTGGTAATGAGGTCCTCCACATCCCCAACAAGTGATGCGTGGTGGACCTTGAACCGAATGTTGTGGAGTTCTTTGGAAAGGGTTTCTTCCCATGGAACCCCTGCCCCCACTTGCTGTTCCTCGCCTATGACTTTGATTTGTACGCGCCCTTGAAGTTGTGGGTGAAGCTACACTAGAAACCAAATCCCTACTGTCAGTGTTCTAGGTATAACCCTGTTTCCATATGGTGGGGGCCTCCGACTTCCTCCCCTTGGGAAGGTATGAGGGGCCTTCCCCATAAACCCTGTTTGACGTGGAAAGATGGCTATGCCTTCACCCTTTAAGTCTAGGTGTTCTTCGACATAACGAGCCCATTCTACAGCTTCTGCAACTGAGGATGGTTTCCACATCCGCACCATTGCCCTAATCTTAGGTCTCAATCCATACATAAAACGATCTTCTTGGCGCTGGTCAGTATCCATGTATGAGACATGACAAGTTCCATAAATTAAATTTCATATTCTTCTATAGTATGACCTCCCTGTATCAGGGCATGGAAGGCTCCTACCTATTGTTCGTCATAATAAGCTGGCAGGTACTTCTTCCTGAACCTCCCCTCAAATAATTCCCAAGTAACTGTGTCTGGAGTGAGGTGTAGTTGACGCTCCAAGTTACCCCACCAATTTAGGGCACTATCTCTGAGTTGGAATATTGCTATTTTGGCTTCGGAATTGGAATTGTAATCCCTTAGTGAAAAACACCTTCCCATCCCCTCTAACTAGGCTTCTGCACGCTCACTGGCACGACCTCCTGCAAACTCTGGGAGATTAATCTTCTTGAGTTCCCTAGTAATGTCCTCAACTGGAGGTCTTCTATCATAGTCTCTAGATCCCTCGGGGTTCCCTAACCCTGATGAAGGGTGTTCCCCTTCCATTTCATTTGTTTGACGTCCTCTTAAGGTTTCATTAATCGATTCCAGGGAACACAGGATGAGAGTCAATTCTGGTGAAGGTAATGGGTTATTTGAAGGAGGTCCTTGTGAAGACTCCCCAGGCCCCTGGTTCCTTCGCGTCCTCTCATTTTGATTTGTTCACTATGCTTGTAAAAAATCATTATTAGTACTGAGAAGATTCCCAAGGATCGATTAAATCCTCTCATGTGTGATTTCTTATACAACCTATACATTTTTAATTAATGAGTTGGTTTAATATACTTGAATATTAGTTTTCTCTTGGTGGCTTTCAAAATACTCATATAAAATGAAATTTTGAACCATTCTTGTGTACTCACCAATAAACCATTAATCCTATTTCAAGTAGTAGTTTACATAATGAAAACTCTCAAACACGTATTTCTTTCATAGAAGTATCAAAACCATTTGAGGCACAATGAACACAATATTTACCCTTGAAACTAAGTTGGGAAACCAACTCCAATAGTTGTTGACTTTTTAATTGAACGATCCTTCTATTATAGTTTTTTGGCTCTTTGAGCATACACTCCCCACTTTATTTATATATATATCCGACTTGTATAAATTATTCTCACTTTTTTTTTTGTTATTTATACATAGTACCTTTCTTTAATAAATAACTTATATTTTACATCAAAACAATCAATACTATATAAATTGATGTATTTATTATTTTATTTCAATTTATACAACACTAATTTCAAGTTATATAATATTAACATTCCATTGTGTATTCCCAAAAGATAGATATAAGAAATTATATATAAGTTCTCATCAACATTGTTTAACTTGATTCGACTAAAACCTTTCTCCTCAAGCAAAAAAATAAAATTATTTATTTTTTTATTTTTTACTCTCTTCTTGCCATCCACACCCTATGAGACTTTTGCACACCTGTCTTCCAACTATGTTATATAAATATGGCATGACATGTACTACAAATTTTATGTGATTAAAGAAAAAAAAAAACGGTCTCTATCCCTTTTCCCACAACAAAAGAAGAAATGAACTTGAGAGACAATCTAAAGTTATCACAAACACATAAATAAATATCTCTTACCAAAAAAAAAATACGTGAGTGTTTGTTAGTAGGGTCTCTCGTTCTCAGACCTTTCAATGCCTATTATTATCAAAGTCCAATGTGCAACCATAAATAAAAGGGGTACAAGACAGTGGTTACAACCAAACAAAAATCCATTTTCCAGAAAAGGGAATACTTGTCTTTACAAAATGCATACATTAGAGGAGGGGCATGGCCTTGGGATTTTGATAACAAGTCTTTTATTCCAAGCACAGAAAATGAGAATATCGTTAAAGAGGTTGCAGCATAGTGCGGTGGTTTGCCACTTGCCCTCAAGGTGATTAGAAGTTGTTTGCATGTTCAAACTGCCAATTTGGAAAAGTGCAAAGGATGACCATTCTAGAGAAGAATGATATCACTAAGAGGAACTCCTTGACCGCTTGGAAACAAGTATACATACCCTAAATGAGGAGAAAAAGGAATGTTTTGGCTTTGGCAACATTTTCTACAAGTTTTCCTCCTTGGTTGACGATCTCAATAATCAAGCTGGCTAAGGGTCTCAAGAATCAAGATGCCGCCTTGTGCCAAAAACATGCAAATCAAATACAACAGAGTTATGACACCCATGAACTGCAAGCTGCTTCCCTAAAAGGGGATATTTAAAAATGACCAAAGGATTTGGAGGAGACCCACAACACGAAGCTGCAGGAGGTAACTAACAACCATCAACAATAACTATTCACAATTAAATAACCACTGGACCTACAAAAGGGAAAACAGATAGGCTTGAATCAATTCCAATCATTGTCTCTGAGAGCATTTGAGAACCTAAAGGGTTCTTAACAAAAGTTATTCAACCACTTGAACAATGTTTGTCTTTTCCATGCCATGCTAGTGGAACTGTAGCATAAATGGATGTCACAAAAATTTGAACAGTATAGGATCTTGGAAAGCCTGCAAAAAAATCAAGGAATATCAGACAGGCTCTGATGACAACCCACCAGGAATTTCCAAGCTCAACCAAAGAAAGATGATCAAGTATCAGACACTAATCACTCCGTGAGTGGAGATACACCTAGTTTGGACTCGAGCTTGAATGCACTTAACTGGAAAGCGCCGAGTTGTGTGAAGGTATCTAGCATTTCATCACTGGAACCGACATGGCCACTCAGACTTAGCAGGAATTTGAGAAATCTAATAGAAAGCTAGATGAAAAGGCCACTGCTATTCCTAGATAAGGATTCACAATGGAACTTCCTCGTGTCCCCTTTGAAGAGGTACTTCATCTAACCCTTAGTCAGAGATTCACCGAAAAAGAGCTTCCGGCCGTTGACCGAGATGTAACCAAATGTGAGCTCGGAGGAATCCCTCGCGACAAATTAGAGAACATAGGGCACATTTTGTTGTTTTATTTCAGAAAATTGATATATGTGGGAAGGAAGTGTTTCTTCGAACGCGAAGGGCGAGATTCATGAGTCCCTTCAATAGTTTCTTAGGAAGCATCTAACAAGCTAATGGCGACAACCATAGACAAAGTCCCTAACGTTCGATTCTGCACCACTTTAAGCGGTTGAGAAGCCCGTTTCCTCCACTCGGGACTTGTTCTTTCGGCGTCTGAGACAATCGACAACAGACACAAGCCCTGTAACTCCCGAAATGCAAACACCCGTTACAGAGTTGTTTAAGCCAAAACGTCGAGAGATTGGCAGTATGACTGTATGGCTCATATGTTATTCAAAAGCAATTGGACGAGCTTAATCATAGGTTTCTCATTTAACGGATGGTGCGCAAGAATGGGCTCAACTCTGTATGCACGGTTGTTAATTAGCAGGAAAATTATGGTTTTTTTTTTTGACAACATATTTCATAAAATAAGTCATGATTGTATTAAACACACTCATGGTATTAAACACATTTTTTTGAATGCAAGAGTTCATTCCTTGTGCAAGACAGATTTACACCTCAACAGTGTTGCATGTGAATTGGATACATATGAAGCAACAAAGGTTGTGTACTCAAGGATTCAAAGCGTGGAACCAGAGAATGTATCAAAAATCATAGGTTATTTGTTGGTGCAAGACCATGGAGACAGAGAAATGATTCGGCTAGGCATTGGTCCAGATAGTTTGATCCAATCCATGGTCTCTAAGGCCAAGAAGGATCTCGGTTTGCAAGTTGCTCAGTCCTCTACAACCCAGATGTTGTCACCATACAATTATGCTCCATTTTCTCATGTTCCATCTCATTCTTACCCTTCTCTCTTAGCCCAACGAACTCTATACTAGGACTCTCAAACCCATCAAGAGAGCCCACTGGGAAATTCTCATTTTACTAGCATACCTATTGAGCAAAGCACACTCAGTTTCATGGGCAGGAATCCTCTACAAGATAAAATCTTTTGTAATGAAAAGCTGTATCCCCTGGCTTTTAATGAACCAACAGGAATTAGATATTACAGCCTCCAGCTGCAGGAACAACAGCTTCAGTTGTTTGATAATGATAGTTACTTCAATTACCCAGAGATGCAGGTTGGCTCTCTGAATGGGACCAAATTGGGAATGGATTTTTTGAATTTTGGGACTGGGAAATGACCTACGCAGATGGTTGATGTCAAGTCATGCTTGTATTTCGCTCGTGGATTCTGCAAACACGGCAACAATTGTCGTTTTTCCCATGCTGAAAACTATCTTTCAGTTCCAGTCTCGGTGAGCAGCAGCCCTTCTGGATCTGTGAGCGATGAGCCAATCTCCAGTGGATCGCTTGAGAGGTTAGAGTTGGAATTTCAAGAATTTCTGAGAGCCAAAAGGACTCCCATTTCCATCGCCTCATTGCCTCAGTTGTACTATGAGAGATATGGGAGGACTCTGCAAGCAGAACGTTACTTGAATGAATCTCAAAGGCATGGCAAAGCGGGTTACAGTCTCACCAAGCTCTTGGCACGCTTGAAGAACACAGTTAGACTGATTGATAGACCACATGGCCAACATGCAGTTGTTTTAACAGAGGATGCTCCCAGGTTCATAGAATATAGGAGTGAACAAAGCGACATAACAACAGGATTGATTGCAGGATCTCGTCAGATTTATTTGACATTCCCTGTCGAGAGCACTTTTACAGAGGAAGACGTATCCAATTATTTCAGGACATATGGGCCTATGCAGGACGTGAGAATACCCTATCAATAGAAGAGAATGTTTGGATTTTTAATGTTTGTATACTCAGAGACTGTAAAACATAATCCTAGCCAAAGGAAATCCACATTATGTTTGTGGTGCTCGTGTTCTTGTCAAGCGTTACACAATCAAAGTGGAGCAAGAGGGCGGAATACTATTCTATTTATTTTATTTTATTTTTAGCTTGGCTTGGCTTCGGTTTTACCATTAATCCATCATACAAACTAGTAAGGTCAAAAAAATGGGTAAACTTTTCAATGATGATGCACCGATTGGGCATGTAATGTATGTTGGTGTAAAATTAGCAAGTGACAGGATCTCAATTGTTATTCTTTTAGAAAAGAAAGCCTGGCCCCATAATGAAACATTGTGGTTAGTGAATGGTCCATTCTAAGACAGTCAAGTATGGATTTCCTTGTCTAGGAAAATCGATGGAAGTGTGAAGGGGCTTAAAACATGACTAGATTGTTGTTGGAAGGAGCGTGCACATTTTGTAAAGGGTTTTAAAATAAAAGTCCAAAGAGGGGGCTTTTGAGCTTAAAATAATTAGAGTATGAAAGAGGAGGTAAATTAAATTATCAATTTGAGAAGGAAGCCAAAAATAAGGGTCCATAGGTCCTAGAGGTTGAACCTGGCTCTGATACCATATGTACGAGCCCTACCCTAGGGTCTGCTAACGAATCTAGTTTTATCTGAAAATAAATACGATAAGAGGTGATAACTTACCTACTTACACTGCTTTTAAACAAATAAAATTTTGTCATTTACATTATAATCAACACAAATTAAGGTGAATATTTCATTCTAATTAACTTTACCAAAGTAGACTATGGAGGAATACCTGTGTCGGTGGCTGATGGAGATACCTGTGTCCTATTGCTCCTGCTGAATGCTCCTCTTGATGGACCCAACCGGATTTACCTCCCAGCCAACTAGGAAATAATCCCTAGCCCAGGAAACCTCCACAGGTTCTCTAGCCCTTCGAGCCCAAGTCCAACCAGATGTAGTGGGTGTGTCCAAATGAAAGATCCAGACCAAGCTAACAATACTTCCCTCCTCTCAACAACCCAAGAAACCTTCACAGGTTCCTAAGGTCTCCAAAAAACACAACAAGTCTAAACAATCACAACCAACCCCCACAATCATAAGCAAGACCCCCACCCAAAAGACCTCCCCCTCTTCCTCCCCCCCTTCCCTTTTTATACCCTCCTTCCCTTCTCCATCTCAACCACCTCTCATTAATGTCATAAC
>APFE031650644.1:38895-55984 GCA_000404065.3 Pinus taeda | reverse complement strand
GTCTTCTCCCTAGAAAATGTGAGGGTACATTGGGAAATGTAAAATGAATATATATATATATATATATATATATACGGAGAGGACTATGTCTTCTCCCAAGTAAATGTGAGGGTACATTGGGGAGTGTGAGAGGCAATTACATGGAGAGGGCATGCCTTCTCCTTAGTAAATGTGAGGGTACCTTGGGAAATGTAAAATGAATATATATATTGATAATAAGATGGAGAGGACTATGTCTTCTCCCAAGTAAATGTGAGGGTACATTGGGGAGTGTGAGAGGTAATTACATATATTTTTGAAATAATGGAAGGAGACCATATCCTACCTAATATTCAATTTGAGAAGGTAAGTGGGGAATTTGAATAATGGAAATCATGAATTTTATATTAGACCTATATTTCTAAATATTTTCAGATAATGTAAACATTAACAAAATTTGTAGGATAAGATTTAAGTGGGGCATTACAATAACAAACTGACATGAATTACAAATTTGAAGGTGATAGGAAAATTTGCAAGTAAAATTTTATGTCTTTTATGCAATGGATCACTTTGCAAAAACACATAAAGTAATCTTCTTAAAACTTAGTTTACAACATAAAAACATAGACAAAAATACCATATACAGTAACAAAAGACAACAAAATGATAAAGGAGTTCACCCCTCCTAGGCTACATCTCCTGGTTCAGCTTCCAATGTTGGGCCTCTTTCATTAAGTGCTCAAATTTGTGTTTACATGGATTTACAGTGCTTATAATGTAAAAACAATGTCTCCAATGGCTCCAAAACAATAAAAAACCTGAAGTTGGTCTCAATTTGGCCAAAGACTGAGAAATTTATGCTCTAGATAAGTTTCGCTGCTAACTGCTCTACAAACTGGACTTGCTTGCTAACTATTCTACAAATTTCACCTTTTCTGGAATTGCCAAGCGACTTTTTCGCCTAGCGTAGGTGAGATTCACGCTAAATTGGGTGAAAATTATTGCCTCGTTTAAATTCCCTATGACCCCCATGGCTGGAAAATCTGGGTTATATTGACCATATAACTGGGAGCTAGGGCTAACCTCCTGCGCCCATCAGCATAGACCCCTCAACCTCCATGCCTTTGGTTTTATGGTTCCGCAGAACGTGTGGCTGGTCCCCAATTCACATGGTTGTCCACTAAGTTCCTTATCCATTCTCATGCCATGGTTTCATGCTACCATATGACCTGGGTTGGCCCCGATCCTTCACGCCTTTCTATTAAACTCCCCATCGTGGTTCTATATGTCACCATATGCCCACATAGAGGCCTTACCCAAGCACCTTGCCGCAAGCACCCAAAATCTCTCTTTGTGGTTATATTAATTGGTTCTGGAACCTTGGGTCAGGGCTAAGATTGAGCCCTTGGTTCCTCTTCGCCTGAGGTCTCATGCGTGGTAAGGTGATCAGGGGCCAAGGCTTAGCCCCGACTCCGTCCCCCATAGAATAATCGCAAAAAAATTCTATACGACTTGGGTGCATAGGATAATAAGAACCACCATTGGTGCTGCTGTAGAGCATTACAATGTCAGCGCTGAGGTCTTGTGTTCGATTCTCTTGGTGGCAAGTTCAGCCTTAGCCAAAATTTTACATGACCCCTAGGGTGCCATGTGGTAGCTTGTGATTGAACCACATGGTACCCAACCATTGGGCCAAGAAAATTTCCATCAACCAACCACAAGTTTCCAAATCGAACTAATAAGGCGAGGCCACTTGGAAGCCTGCCATTGTCCTACAAAGTACAGTCAGCTTGTCCAGTCAACCTTCCCAGTCAATAGTCCTGCACCCAACCTGCAAAAATTTTATGTATTTGAGAAAATGACCAGAACACGATATTAGGAGCATATGATATTCGTTTTGAGGATTCAAGTTGCGTTCAATTTAGGACGATGAGATCTACGTTTTGGAACCAGTTTCGAGCACTTTTGAACACTTTCATTTTTGAGCACTTTATTGATCCCTTGGATCAACAATCTTTTGTGTATCTCGGGTTTGTGATAGATGGGGGCGAGTTGAAGATAGATCTTTTCAAGATGGAGGTCATCATGAAATGGCTAGTGTCTACTAATTTTTCTGAGGTTGAGATTTTTGTTGGGGAAATATAGTTCTTGAGGAAATTCATAGCCTCATTTTTAGTTGTAGCAAGACCACTCCATGCCATAATGGAAACAATTTCTAGTGGGAAAAGGGTCAGGAGAGGGCTTTTGAGGAGATAAAGAAGAAAATAAGTCAAGCATCAGTTTTGGCATTACCAAACTTGTAGCAACCTTTTGAAGTGGTGACAGATGCAAGTGGTTATGTTATGGGAGTCGTCTTGATGCAAGGAGGAAGGCCTGTACTCTACCATTTCGAAGTATTTCATGGGGAAGTTCTTAACTACCCTACCTACAACAATGAGCTCCATGCCCTAGTGCACACTATGAAGAAGTGGAAGCACTATCTGTTGGGTAAGGAGACAATAATCCACAAAGATCTCCAACCACTACAGTACTTGCATGCTTAGAGTAATCTACAATAAACCAGGTATTATAACTGGATGGGGTTTCTACAACGGTTTTATTTAGTGATCAAGTACAAGCACAAACAATTTGGCTGACATGATTTCAAGGCCACCCACACCAAATATCATAGCTTTTGGAACTCTTATGTACATGGAGCCATTCACCCATGATGCATACAAAGAGGCATATTTAGAGGATGAAGACTTCAAGGAGGTTTTTCAATAGTTCCAGAGTCATAACCATGTGCATGATGGCGATAACACTGTTGATTACCATATTTAGGATGGGTTACTCTACAGGCTAGATAAGCTATGTGCTCATAAAGGTGAGAGATTGTATCTGATCAAAGAGGCTCACAACTCCAAGATTACATGGCACTCTGGTACTGGGAATAATGTGGCCAACCTGCAGAGGTATGTGTATTGGCCCAAGATGCAATAGAAAGTAGCTAGGTTCATAAGAGGATACACACTTTGTTTTACTAGCAAGCCTAGCAATGAGAAACAAATTTTATATCATCTCTTACTTGTACCCAATCGTCCCTAGGAAAGTACATGACTACCTGTTCATGGTAGTTGACAGGTTCAATAAGATGTGTGTTCTGATGCCCTATAAAAATATCATCAGTGGGAAAGAAGTAACAAACTTGTTCTTTGGACAAGTTTGGGTAAACTTTGGGATATAAAGGAGAGTCATTTTAGATAGGGATACGAGATTTCTCAGTGCATTCTAGAGTATATTGTGGGAGAAGATGGAAACAAAGTTGAAGAGATTCACAACATTCCATCCACAAATAAATGGGTAGAGAAAAGTAGTCAACATGAATTTGGTGCAGCTTTTGAGGTGATACAACTAGAAGCATCTGAAGACCTTGGATGAAAATATGGTATATAGACAACATACTTACAACATAGCAATCCAGACTTCTATAGGAAAGTCCCCATTTTAAACTTGTTTTAGATATTTTTTGCCTTCACCTTTGGATATTGCATATGGGAAGAAAGGTGAAGTGAGGTAAGATCTTACAGGAGACACCTTAAGGGCTGAAAAATTTATAGGGAAGATCAGATAGATCCATCTACAGGTACAAGAGACACTACAAAAGTTGTAGCAGAAATACAAGGCTAGGCATGATCAACATAGAACAAATAAATCATTCAAGGTGGGAGACACAATATGGCTATAGTTGAACAAGAGGAGGTTGTAGGGGCATGGTAATAAAATCAAGGCTCTAAGGTATGGTCCCTTTGAGATACTAGAAAATGTGGGTGATAATACCTATCGACTCAATTTACCACCATATATGCACATTTACTTAATTGTGAATGTAGATAATTTGGAACTCTATGAGCCTTCCATGCTAGATTAGAAAGATGAACAATCCTACTATCTATGGATTTTTTGGCACTGGATGCTCATGTAGAATTGACATAAGATACAATTTTACAGAAAATTTCTAGAACTACAAGACATGGGTAGCATGACCTTTGACATATTTGGTTGAAAGGATAACTTCTAGGCAAAGCTAAATGGTACACCAAAGAGAAGGTGGAGGAAACGTTTCCTCACCTCATTCAGTAGAAGCTTTTGGAGACCAAAAGCCTCCCAAAATGGGAGGTGTGATCTAGATTGGATCATTATATTGTTTGTCATCTATCTTGATGCATTCAAAGTGGAAAAAGTGGAAGGATAAGCTCATGGGACCATTTTTACCGGTGAGACCCGGTTTGGAAAAATAGGGTTTGAAACCCTTTGAGAGAATTTTTGAGGCATCAAATGGCGTTTTTTAGCAGTAAGTCTTTACCTCTTTAGCATGGCACCTTTTCATGTTATTCTACACACATACACCTTTCCAATGGCACAAGAAGCACATTAATCTGAGTCCATATGTGAAAATTATGCCAGTAAGAAGTTGACCTTCCTATTTTCACACCCATAATTTGGGAGGATGTTGCATCAACCCCCATTAATCATGGAGAAGGGGTTATCCAATTGTTATGATATAAAAGGCTCTAGAAGAGTCTATATTGTAACTCTGGTTAAGAGTTTAGGTAGTTAAACTTAACCACTAGTAGGATATAGGGTAGTGTTATAACCAAGCCAATAGGAGGAAGAGACATTCCATTCTTTCAAGTGCATTTGTTCCATAGATGAGCAAAAAATAGGCACAAGGAATAGGATGTAGAGCAGATATAGAGGTTTTGTGCACTGTAGCAGCCCATGGGACACAAACCATACTTATTCTACTTGCAGCCACATTTCCATTAAGAGAGAGAGAGTGGAACGACCTCATATTCTAGTTGGGTTTTTCTCCTGAAAGGGTTTCCTAGAGCATATCTTTTGTTTTGTGTGTGAGATTTTATTTTGACGTTTTATATTTTCTACATAATTTTCATTTGCATGCATCCACTATTAACAATAGATCTACATATATGGAAATCTAATAAAACTAAAATAATGTATAATTTCAGATTTTAAATATAATTTTATCAGATCTATTGTGACGAACTGTCCAGTGGATTATCCATGATAATTTATGGATCATTGACAATTTGTTTTGGTGAAAGATTAGAAAAAATATTTCATGAGCGAAATTTAGCCCCTATAATTTTCTTTGTTAAACAAAATTCCAATATGTAATTGTTACACTTATTGGTAACATCTTCACATGAAACTTGGACAATATGTAGAGTACATTAAACAAAATACTTGATTTTCATAGATAAAAATTCCAATTCATACAATTTGTAGTAACGTTTAATTATATTGATTTTAATTCATGACTTGAACTATTGTCATTACTCAATTTGTATGCATACTTCATTTCTTTTGTAGGTGACATCGTACTTAGGTTATTTAACTTAAAGTTTTATTGATCAACATGTTTTTGGTGTTCCATATTTTTATGCTCCATCTACAAACATAAAAATAAAGCATACTCAATATATCTACATAATTTATATTGTAGAATATACATGATTGTGTAAATAGAAAACATACCATAGTAGTGAGTGTTTTATAAAGAATACATATTCTTTCAAAACCATGCTCAATGCCATTTCTCAAAATCTCTTTTTTTGGTTCCACTCCATATTTTGTTATTTGCGTGTTTAATATGTCATAACAAGCATAGGTATAATTAATATAATGATTTCATATTGTTCCATTAGCTATAAAAAAAAGGACGTTAACAACATAGCTACTTACAAATTGTTCAATTAAATCTATATACTTCAACATATACTTATAATCTATATATAATTCTATGTTGATCAATTCTTCAATGACTTTTCTTTGTATGTTAACAACTATTAGAAGATATCCATGGAAGAATGGATTTTCTTTTATATTGCATATTTCATGGGTCTTATTGGCCATTGTTCCATAATCACTTCCTATAATTTATGTTTAACCTGATTCTTGAAGTCGATGGTTTGAGTTTTCTACTATAAGTTAAAAATACATCGATACACTCTTTGAAGTAAATGGATTTAATTTTGTATTGCTTTAGATGAACTGAGGGCCATGCCATTATCACTTACATCCTTCATAACTTTTATCTTCTTGGGATGACATTTCATTTCTTCACTATTGGTCCATGCGTAATAGTAAAAAATAAAAGAAAACTATTAGTCCATGCTATTAGTCCATGCATGATATTTTTAGTAAAAAGTAAAAGAAAACTTCATGTTGATTACCTTTTGATTCACTTGATTTCTCTTTTTACAACATTTCCTTAAAGCTTTTATGCTCTTTTGTACTAAGATTGTGAACAATTTTACTAAGTTTCTTCATATTTTTTTGTTCGACATAACACACATAAGCCAATACACATTACTAATTTAAATATACAGATAATCAAATATATTAATTTTTAATATTGGTTATAGGAATTTCCTTGCTCTTTTGTTGAGATAAGCTACATTGCACTTGTTGCAATAGGTTAGTTTCCTTGAACTTCTATTGATATTTTCCTATTAGAAAAAAACAACAATCATTAACTAAAGCAATTATGATTTTTTTTTTACAAAATAATATAATAGTGTGCATAATTGCATATATATATATATATATATATATATATATATATATATATATATATATATATATATATAATATATATATATAATATATCGTATTGTTACGAATTTGAAAACATTGTTTACAGCTTGTTGTATAGTGATGACTAGTGCCTTATTAATGTTCATTGCACACCAATGAATCCACAAACAAATAAAAAAAATTGTTTTGACATTAAAAACTATGATTTTCGCATTTTTATTAAGTGGTGATATTTACAAGACCATATGCAACAAACCATAAATTCATGTATTATGTGCACCTATTACCGCGAAGATTCTTTTTAATAAAAAAAATAATGATGACATGATTTTGGATCTAATATGATGAGTGGTTCAATTGCAACAAATATCAAATGCCTCATGTACAAGGAAAATAAAACCTTGTAGACATTGTGAAAATAAATAGAAGGAAACTAAAATATACAACAAGAAAGCTAGGGCTTCCAATACTAAATGTAACTATAAAATCCTTTTATTTTTTTGAAAATCCATTGAAAATTAGTCCAATGAAATAAGAAGAAGATTCAAATGATCAATAGAATGAACTCACAAACTTGACATTTTTTTTTCTTCAAATTTTAATGTAACATATTGTTATCTCTTACAAATTTAAGTCTTCAAAAAAATCTACCCACTCCAAAGTTTTTGTTGGTAAATCTCTCTTACACAAATATACCTTCTAAATTTTAGCAAAAGAACGAAATAAGGATTAGGACTTTTTTTTTCCTATTCTAAACATAAATTTAAGAGAAAATAAAAATCCTTGCTATAATTTTGAAAATGCAATGAAAATTATTTGAATCAAATGGAGGAAAGATTGGGATGATTAATAGAATAAAGTCACATATTGAAAATTTTCTTATGCATATTTTTATCTGACATATTAGAATCTCCAATATATTTGATTTTTCAAATAAATATACTCACTACAAAGCCTTTGCTAGTAATTTTTTTGCATAAATTTGTCCTCTGAAATTTGGAAAAATAATGGACCAAAAAATTATGGATTTAATTTATAAACATGCATTTAGAAAAATAAAATTTCCACTCACTTTTTTGTCGTATTTTTTGATGCATTGATGATAAATGTGCATGTTAATTTTTTAACTTACTTCATCTATGCACTATATAGTGTAGAACACATCGGTGCATTGATGTCTCTTATAGTTTGGTGCCTACAAAGAATTATTATCTAAAGAAGCCTTGTGGTTTTCTCTTGAAAGGGTTGCCATGCATATTTCGCGTTTCATATTAAACTTATGAGATCCAACAATACCTAGATGTTTTCTGTTGTATCAATTGTAGTTTCTCCACCATTTCTAAAACTACCATTTTATCTATGCTACCAACACTATGGAAACATTACCTTTGGATCTGTACTTCATTTGAAAATAGTTTTATTGTTGCACGTCTACTCCATAAAAAATGTTCGTATGGTTACATTTGTCTTCTTCTCATCACCATATTTTCTCCATGTTTTATTGCCACTACTAGAAGAATTTATCTTTTATTGGGTTCTTATGTTTATGCCAATTGTGTCCATTATTATTCACTACATGTTATTTTTTTTTATACATTCATAATATTTTAGTCATGATTTAATATGAAAGATGTTATCATTATATAAAATTAGAGGAATATAGTTTTTGTTTTATCATAGATTTTGATTTTATCAACATTAACAAAAAGTTTAGTAAAAATATTTAAGATTAACAAAAAAATTTAAGATTAAATCTATTAAATATTATTTTAATAAAAATGGATTAATAAACCTATTCAAATCATGCAAATATTGATTGAATAATTTAGTTAGGTTCGTCAACATGTTTAATCAACATATTGAATCATGTTGGACAACAAATTGTCCACCTTAAAGGAAAGTTAAACATTGTATGGGATTAATGATTATAAGTTTTTGCAATCACAATCCAAATTAAATGATTTCATAGAACTTAAGTAAACCTTTAAATATCAACCCTAAATTTAAATGAGTGGTATATCTCAAATTTATTTAACAAATAGAAAAATCATTAATAATATTTAGAAACATTAGTTCACTCGTAATACATTACATAGATGAAACAATAGCAACATCAACATGATCATGTGAAAACATGTAATATAGATGAATGATATACATATCTATATACATGTGAAATATGCATAAAAAACAAAGTCAATGGTACATTGTGTTGGCGCTCATAATGATTGTGCTAAAATATCGGTTAACCATGTACAAAATTTGGGCCCTATCCATATATAGAAGACGATCCTAGCCCATATAAAAAAGATACACATCTAGGGTGTTGGAAGCTTGATACCCCACTATAGAAAAATGGGTCCAACTCCCTCCTTTGTTGGTTGGGTCTACTAACCTCTCGTTGCTACCCTTGTTGATATTGCACACTATAGAAGTGGTTTCTATTCGACAATCAACATTGTTGCAGTCCTCCTTGTCTCATATACTAAAGTACCTATCTCCCTTAGGTAAAGTATTTCCAACGAGACCACATTAAACCTCTACCACAAATTCACCCATCTACATTTGAAGTTCTATAATCTCTTGTCCCACCTTCACTAAGATGCCTTATATAGATCTCATTATAGAAGGTTCTATCTCCTAGTCACGAGAAACCATGAACCACTCCAAAACTCAAATAACATAGAAAATGATGAAGGCAGTATCGAAGGAATCAATATTATCACATACATAATCCTAACCAACTCCTACCCATGATACCTACTATTCTCATATCACTACAATAAGCACATCGGTCATGTTGAATTTCCATGATCTTGGGTCTAGGATATAATATTATTATCTTTGATGCTACCAAACCAAGAATCTCAACAAAAATACTTTTCACAACAAAATATAAAGCAATAAATCATATACACACAAATATACAGACCTTTTAACAAAATATTGTACATTATTGTACAACCCAATCTTCATTATATTAAACCAAATTTGAATAATAAAATAGTCTACAGTATACAAGATACAATGACAAACTTTGTTGCAGCTTCTATGTCGTATCTTGTCCTGCCGGTCCTTCACTCCCATACTCCTCACTAGTTGCCCGTTAGTCCTTCAAAGGACAACACATCGAGACTCCAAGAGGGTTTCCACCTAACACTACTGCATGTCACTTTTGCTGCATGTACACAGACTCATCAATCTGCTCTTTAGGTTGGCCAATTCTCGAGGTCCAATCTGCCTTCTAGTATCCTCTTTCATCCATCAAAGAGCTACTCACAAGGCTGTAAAATTCACCTAATTTTCAACTATCTTTGTGACTTCAAGACTACTAGTCTAAGGCTACTTTGGACATCCACACGCTTCCATCCAATAGTCCAAAGACACCCAATACTACATTGCCGGTTCTTCTCCTATGTTGGACTCGTCACCACCATGAAAAATCCTCCACATAGCACCAACAGGCTGCAACAACTCTAATCCAAATTGGCCACTTCCTTGACCCAAAAAACAACAAACACTGCTTCAATAAGCATGCACTAGCTCATAGTTTTCTGGTTTGTTTGGTTGCAGAAAACTAGGTCTGGTTACATCACACAATAGTCCTTAACCAACTTTCTTTTTGTGCCCAAAAACGGTCCCAAGAGATGTGACTGCCCTTCTTTTAGGAGCTGAGGGTAGCTGCTTCAGTTCTGGGCTGCCCTAACCCTTGTTTACCCCTCGACATGCCTGTAATTTATTGCGACACTCTACAACAAGACTATGTAGCGATGTGACTACCTTTCCATGGATTTTCACCCCTCCAAAGTGTCCTCCAACGAGGCAGATAGGAAGAGACATTATTGAGAGACCAGTGCAAAAGCAGAGAGAGTGAGAGCAACATCCAGTCCAGGCTACGCAGAGCCCAACAAAGAGTGCAAAGGCCAGAGGGACTACATCATCCATGCAAACGTTGTTGGAGTGATGCAGAGGGTTCTAGAGGTTGCACAGTGCCTCAGAGGGTTGATGCAGAGGGTCTTAGGGTTGACATAGATCAGCAGAAGGCTAACACAAAGGCCAGAAGGGCCAGCGCTGAGCTTCAGTTGTGTCAGAGAGGGTTTCGTGGGATAGGTTTTTCTAAATACCTGTTTCTAGATATAGAGGTATTGCTGCCATGTATTTTTCTCTATCGGGTGAGACAGTTAGGCAGCCAATTGTACTCAGATAGACTGCATAATAATATAACCCTCTAAGTAGCTGCACCAATTTTCCTGCATTGGGTTTTTCCGAGGACATTTGTCCAAAAATAACGGTCTCACTTGTGTTCTTGTTTTCTTTCAGTTGATGATATGTGGGCGTTGTGACTGTATTGTATTTATTTTAGTATTTAAATGTATTAAATAACTTTTTCGAATTTAAACAAGTAGAAGAAATAAACCAACATAATACAAATTAATTTTCTAACGAATAAAATTAGAAAATTTAACATGGTATTAGAGCGTGGTTGTAGATCAAAGGAGAACTGAAGGCATCAACTTAACAAAGAATTTGCAGCAGATTCAACTATCTTGAGTGACAAAGTCGATCCTTGCAGAAAGCAATAGAGGAAGGAGTGACGCAGAGGGCCTGCATCATCAATCTGGTCCAAAGAGAGGTAGCGCAGAGGCTAAGGAGGGAAGAAACATGTTCACGCAGAGCCACACAAAAGCCAGGTGGGCTGACACAGTTGGCTGAGGGAGCTATTTTTCCAATGTCAGGATTGCACATAGCCAAGAGGCTCAATCCTTCAGTTGTTGGGGCATAGGAGGTTGTGGGTAGTTTGTGGAGCAAAGATGGTGGGGTATTGTGGTTAGAACAATACCTAACAGGGCAAGACCAAGGTAGAGGAAGTTGCTTCCAAGGCATATTTCTAGCCAAGGAATCCGGATCAGTGTTGCAGTTGCATAGACGATTGGAGAGGGGAAACTTGTCAGTTGGTAGAAGGATTTCCAGGCGGAAAATCAGGACTCAGAGGGAGTCCAAAAGAGAACTTCAAGATGGGAAGTAGAGAGATTCCATAGGAGTCGAACCAAGAACTTCCATGAAGGAAGTAGAAAGACTCAGAGGAGTCGACAGAGAAGAGTAGATGATGGCTGTGAATACACTGAGAGATTAGGATAGGCTAGATGGAGCGTCCAACTTTGTGCTCTGGAAGGCCAGGATCTTGTCCATTCTAGAAAGACATTGTATCAAGGGCTTCGAATTGAGAGTGATGGCTATCCCAGTTGACCTGGTAGCTAATGAAAGGTATGAGGAGGCAATGGCTAAGGCAAAGTGCATCATCCTTGATGGGGTCAAGGATCATGTGGTACCACATATTGCTGAGAAGGAAATGACAAAGGAGATGTGGGACACTTTGAAAACATTGTACCAACATACTTCCGTGTAGAGGAAGATGCTCCTAGAGAATTAGCTAAGGTCATACTAGATGTAGAAGAGAGAGAAAATAGATGTCTTCCTCGGTTAGTTGAAGGAGATCCGTGACTAGCTAACTTCCATAGGGGCCACGCTGGATCAGGAACTGATGGTGAGGACCACACTTAACGTAGTCTCTGATGATTGGGAGACATTTTTCCAGAGAATACTGGGCAAGACGGGTCTTCCAGATTGGGAAGAACTATGGGCAACTCTTCGTCAAGAAGATATTAGATGACTAACCAAGGTGGGGATTATTAGAAAAGGGGTCAATATCAAGAAGGAAGAGGAAGAGGATGTGGCTCTAGAATCTACGGGAAAGCAGGAGAAGAAGAATAAGAAGGACCTCTCCAAGTCATGTGCTTCCATTGTGGGGAATTGGGTCACTATGCGAGCCAATGTTAGAGGAAGAAGAGTAAGGGAGAGGCTTTTGACCCGAAGGTAGCGAAAGAAGTTGAGAAGGGTGACGATTGTGCCATGAGTGCTCATGTGCCACTTGAGAAGAATTAGGGAGACATCGAGCTGTAGTCAGGAAGACTACATGAGATGAGGGGCAAGATTCTTGAGGTACCCAACCTCTTGGATTATACCTTGCTATGGGAGCCCCGAAGAGGTGTAATAGGACTAGTGGATGTCGGTAGAGATGGATGCATGTGATGTGGAAGAGAGTGCTATAGTGCAGGAGTCCCCGGGTAGCCCAATGCTAGCAGGCTGCAACAGTGCGAGAGGCACGGGAGTGTTGCAACGATGCAAGATGGAACAGAGAGGTGCGCAACAGTGTGAGATGTAGGGAGTTGTTGCAGCAGTGCAGAGGTCAGTAGAGGGAGTACTTGTTAGCAGAAGAGGGAGCTTCAGTATCGGGAGTGTTTCTAGCCTGACAGGGATGTCAGAAGTTGGGAGGATCAGTTACTTACTTCTCAGTAACTGAGTTGCAGTGCAATAGCAGTATGCAGTAGCACAATGCAACATGATGAGAGGGGATGTACTGAAAATGCAGTGTTGGGAGGATGGACTAGTAGTAGCATGGATGGAGAGGGAGATGTCGTAAGGATGTAGTAGTGGCATGGCCATTTGCAACAGTATAGGATGCAGCAGTACCTGTGCCAGATAATCAAAGTGATGCTCAATGAGGAGTATTACTAGAGAACAATCCTTGTTAAGAGGGAGTGTTGATTTGGGGTAGCATCAGATGTGCTCTAGCCATGAAAATTGGTGGAGAGGCTAAAGCACATGAGATCTCCAAGATTGAACCCAGTTTGGGAAATATTGAAATAATTAATATTTTTAATGGAGTTCCTAAGTCTAAAATTAGGAAAAATAAAAAATTTAATGGGTATTAATATAAAATTGGGTTAGAAGGTTCAAAAAGTCATGGATAAAGCCAAATCTAATCTTAGCCATTGATTAGAGATTTAATCTTGGTTGTTGAAGGACTAATGAGAAAAGTATAAGAAGAGGCTTGAGGGTCAGTTGGAGAACACACCACAATGATCAGTCATTCATTTTGCTAGAGAGGGGTTGTTAAGAAAAGTTGAATCAATGATTAGTGAGGGGTAGTGAGTACGAGACAGAGAGGCAAAGATAGTACTGAGAAACCAGCGCAGAAGCAGAGAGAGAGCGAGAGCAACAACTAGTCCAGGCCAGAGCCCAGAGGGACTGCATTATACATGCAGAGGCTACTGGAGTTACACAAAGGGTCCCCGAGGCTGCGTAATGCCTGAGAAGGTTGACACAGAGGGTCCTGGGTTTGACGAAGGTCGGCGTAAGGCTAATGCAGAGGCCAAAAGGGCCAACACTGAGCTTCAGTTGTGCTGGAGAGGGTTTCACGGGATAGGTTTTTCTGAATACCTATTTACAGATATAGAGGTATTGTCACCATGTATTTTTCTTTGTCGAGTGAGCCAGTTAGGCACCCAGTTGTACTTAGATATACTGCATAATAATATAACCCTCTTAATAGCTACACTAGTTTTCCTGCATTGGGTTTTTTCGGGGACATTTGTCCAAAAATAACAGTGTCACTTGTGTTCTTGTTTTCTTTCAGTTGATGATCTATAGATGTTGTGACTGTATTGTGTTTATTTCGGTATTTAAATGTATTAAATAACTTGTTAGAATTTAAAAAAGTAGAAGAAATAAACCAGTAGAATACAGATTAATTTTCTAACGGATAGACTTAGAAAATTCAACAGAGTTAACATGGTTTTTACTTCCATGAGTACACTATCCTTGGATTTGAAGTATGAAACCCATGAATTTGGTATTTTAGTAAAAACTAAATCATGAAAAAACTTGGCCCAACTTGGGCTTTGAGTTGCAAGTCATGATGGGATATCCTTTGCACATGCATGTGCCCACACATATATGTATGATGGCGAAATTTTAATTTGTGCTTGATTTATTTGTCAAAATTAGGATGTAGGGCATGTTAACCATTGCGTAAATTCATATAACATAACCTATGAGATTCTACTTTGCATAATTGGTTGAAGAATTATAAATGTATTGTTTTATATTTTCTATATACGTTTATTGTTCTTATAAATTTGAATTTTATCCAAAGTGGATGTAGCTTCAACCTACAATATTACCTAATAAAATTTTACGGCTGATATTTCTTGTAGCTTTTAGAAAGATAAGTTGTGAATTTAATGAATGAAGGATATGGACAATATGAACTAATGTATCCACCTTTGATATATTGAATGGAAGCTATATAATGGCATTTACATTATGTTGAAAAATTAAATGTGAGACCCTTATTTTGTCCTTTGCATCTTATGGAATTCTTGGTCACTATATTAGAATTAAATTGCTCCATAAATTAATTCTAGAGGAAAAGAAGTAGCCAATGTGATCCTTCACTTGTCCCTCAACCTATTATTAAATAAAAAGAGAAGGTATGGTAGGTTTTAATTATGTAATTTAATATTCATCTCATTAAAATTTTAGTTAATCTAAAAATAGTCTATGATGGTAGGATAGCTTATTGCAAGGGTCCAATCCAAGGGTAAGAGAAATTGTACCATATTCTAAAGGTCATATATCTAAATAATATCTATATATATTATATAATATATATAAATATATATATTAATATAATATAATATATAATAATTCATCATGATAGATTTTATTTTTCTTGGCATCTTTTGAGACTAAATCAACCATTATTTTAGGCTGCTTTCAAACAACTTAGGTGAAAACCCTTCAAAATGTTTATCACCACTCAAGACGTCTCCCACAAGGTTTTTGTTGATTATGAATGGTAAATAGTGTCATAAGTGTTATCACTCAGGTTGTCCCTATGCTCCTATTAGGGATACGATCGAGGTAACCACAAACCAATCTTCTGATTGCAGGTTCTAGCCCACCTGCAATCGGAGAGGGCTCTCTCCTTTATATTCAACCTTAGTTGATCTGGATTCAACCTCAGTTGATGATTTTAGGCTAGCTTTATGACTTCAAGGGAATGTTGACTGTGATTGGAAGGAAGGTAGGATTCTCGAGTAAAGAGGCACAGTAAGGTGTTATAAGTTCTGAACCATTGGGCATGGAGTCACAGATTGAGGCATGCGAGCGTTTTCTTGGTCACAAGGGGATACGGAGTGGGATAGCCACGCAGGATACAACATTCAAGCTGCTGAAAGTATGGAATGAACATCAGGGATGAAAGGAAAAAGAGAATCATTTCATCATGCTGACAGAGGGGAGAAATGGATGAGTGGGATCCCGGAGAAGTTAAGAATTCCAAATACATGCACTCATATACGAACGAAACAGGGTAAACTAGAGCAGTTAAGAATTCTAGCTCATGACCGTTTCAGAAGAAAACATCGAAAAGTGCAGAAATTGAACTTAAGGCGTATTTAAACAAATCTTAAGCTATTATTTTTTCCTACAGCTTAGAAAGGCGGAAAGATGATAAAAACATAAAATAAACAGGGAGGAAGAACACTTATTGGATCATGTAGAGACACAGGAATTCCGTGATCATTCCTTGGCCAAGAGAAAACAGCAATTCGTTTCGCAATCCATGCTTTCAGCAATCTTTGATTATGAAAAATATGACAGTTACAGTACGAGTCTTTACTCAGAGAAATTGCTGGAAAGGAAACTGTCCAACAACTACTACTACCAACCAACCAACCCTTCACAATATCGATTCGGGTGGTATTTATAAACCAAATATCAGGAAGACATCATTACAATTGACCTTGACAGGTCTGCTTAGAACTCTTCGACAATCTAAATGCTGCTGAAATTAAATGCAAGTAAATCTTTTTTTGACTTCGCTGGGGGCAGCTGAATCAGAACAGGTGACGAGGTGGCCCTTGGGGACCAGATGCGGTGCTGCTGAAGTAAATGAGCTGTGGGGCTGCAGTTTGGCTTTGGTGCGAATTGAATGTGCAATTATTACGATTTGAGAGCTTCAAGTGACTTCGCTCTCCTTCTGTGAATCTGCTGGAAGATATTCAATTTTCTCTTGCTTTGGGCCGCCGCTCAAGATATTCTCTGATACACTTTGCCGCTACATTGATGGTTTCCACCGTCGACTGATACTCTTTGACATGCTTGATATCTGCTGATTTGATCTGACACACTTTAACCTCTGTGATTGATCTGCTGCTGTCTTCAAACCAGATCCTTTGGCATGCTTGGGCGATTTTCGGGCTCTTTCGGAGCGCAGTGGGCTCGGCTACCAGAAGATTCCCTGAAGATTCCTCGAAATGGCCTATTTCCCGTAGCGATGCGCGAATAGCGCTTTGTGCTATTCGCCCATCGGAAACTGCCTTTGTTTCTTGATCTGGAGCTCCGAAGTGCGACTTTTCTTCTTGCGCGAAGCTTTTTCGGCCTTTTTGGCTGCTGACGTAAGCATGGCGTCGGCTGTACGGCGGATGACGTCAGATGTGGGTCCCTGGTACAACGCGACGTGGCGAGGTGCTGGACAAACTGTGGTGAAGAGACATCCGATGCGATATCGCGATATCGCGTCGGCGGGAAAGAGGGGGATCATTGGGTTGGGCATTTGGCGCTTGCGACTGCCGATATGCGATATCGCGATATCGCA
>APFE031650644.1:10461-38045 GCA_000404065.3 Pinus taeda | reverse complement strand
CTACCCAGCCTACTTTCCTAGCATTTTTTCTTCTTTTGCTTGGGGGTGCACTTAGACTTGCAAACCCATCATACATTTTCTTTTGATGCTTTCCTATCTACATACTACCCTTATTTCCTCCAGATCCCAGATTAAACAGTTGGACTCTTCTATTTCTCTACCTATCTAAGAGTCTGCCAAGATTAAACTATTTGGACAGACTTACAAACTCTATATTCTAAAACAATAAATTTAAACCTAGGGAGACCAAGATTAAACTGTTTGGACCTCCCTTTAACTAACAGTAGCAATACCAGGAAAACTTTTACGAAAATTTGAAGGCAATTGAATGGACTTGAAGTAGCCTTCTTCATATGGAGATTGTTTGAGCAAATATGGAGCATTGCAGCAAGCAAAGTACAACATATTTGGCCTGTGAAATGCCAATCATGAAATATGAATACCTGCTGCAACAAGAGCTAACAATAAGTAACGGTTGTCAATTGGCTTTATGAATATTTATTTATCAATAAACTGATAATTTTAGCATAAGTATCATATTGTTTTCACTATGTACTTTATTCATATCCACTTTTTATGCTATCCTTCAAAGTGTGCTTTCTTTCTTTATGAGTTATGCCAACAATTGTATAATGTTGTATATCGTATTTTTATGTTTCCTTTCAAATGCACACATTTAATTTTCTACATATTTATTGCTATTAGTGTATATTAATCCATGGTTATGGTTATTCATCTATTACAACTAGTGCATATTTTAATTTAAGATTTCTATTATTTCAGATTTCTAAGGGCTTCCCTCTTCACAAGGTAAGTATGACCATGGTATTCAATTGATTTTAAACTTTGCTTCAGGCTAGTTGCTAATTTTTCCATCTCATTGATCTCATCATCCAAGTTTGTGGGCTTGGTTTCAGGCATGGATCCTTGGGTCCACAAAAAAGGATCCTTACGTGACAATATTTAATCATTGATTTGTTTCCTTTGTTTATTTCTCTCACCTAAGCTCTCTTTGACTTTGCCTTTTTTTTTCATTGCTTTCCTATATTATATTTGTAAGCGTTTGTATTGTTCTAATATTTGTTACATACACAAATATTAGCTGATTGTTTGTAATTATATGGATTGCCCCCCTAGGACATTTCCCATGCAGGAAGACGTGGTTGTAAAAGTTCCTATTCAGGAACATGGAGTGAATATTAAAGATCAGGATAATGATCCTATGGAAAAAGATTATGATACTAACAACAAAGTTGGAGAATATGGGACAAATATAATGATCTGGGAGACATTTAATAATTATATAATGGATGATGATGACAAAAATCTTGATGGTTTTTTTAATATATGTGTACATGAGAAGGAAAGAAAACCTTTTAGTGAAGGCTCCAAAACAAGTCTTCTCTCTAAGAGCGTGTAGATTTCCACAGTCCATAATCGTAGTAGTGTTGATTCTAGAGCTTATTATTGTATGCATGGTGTGAGGAATGTGTCAAATTTTTCAGGTGGACACTCCACCCATCTTGAGGGACCAAATGAAGCATAATCCTTTAGGATGGTTGATGTGTCCACTCAAAATGTTGGACACAATCCTCATAACATGCACACAAATATGACCTCCAAAAGAAACACTACTAAGTATTTCTCTACTATATTGTTGTTGGTGAATTTAAAGGTTATGAATGTTTTGTCAGACACTTGCGTCACACAACTCCTAAAGTCTGTAATATATTTTGCCACTTTTAGTACATGATGATAAATATTTTATTTTTTCGTTTATTTTTATTGTTAGTTGATCATCTATATAATTTGGATGCAATATGTATGATTAATATTCTTTAATTGACTAGTATAATTTTTATAATTATGTTGTTTATTGTTATGTGAATTTCTGTTACCATCAAAAAATGTTTTACCTCACACATATCGAGATTACATACCATTATGAAGGATATTATAATGGAGTATCGAGCTATTCATGCATGGCCTGATGTTCATATTTTGTAGTATGGAGAACATGCGTTAAAAAAAGAATGCTTGAAATGTCAAATTAGTAGATATCAAACCAATCAAGCAACAAAAAAGGTGCCTCGCAAGTTTCTTCATTATATTCCCATAATTCCACATTTGCGGTGATTGTTCAGGTGAAAAAGCATAGCATAGTCTATGGATTACCATGCAAAGAACAAGAGTAAATATGGTGTTCCTCGAATGCCTGCAAATGGATCTACATTTAAGAATATAGAGGAAAAGTCGCCACATTTTAAAGCTAAACCTTATAATCTTAAGTTTTGATTGGCGGTTGATGGTGTCAATCCATTTGGGGAATATAGATCTACATACTCGGTATGGCCTTTTTATATTATCAACAATAACATTTCTCCATGGATGTCAATAAAGGGGGAGCACATAAAGTTAACAATGATCATTATGAGTATTTGTTTAGAATAATTTTTTTGTTTAACACGATAACATCTCATTTGTCTTGTTGTTTCATAATTATGTCTTATACTTTTTTGTTTAATCATATATGGTCAATTATGTCTTACAATTATGTTTGATATTTTTTATTTACTAATATATCTAGTAATTATATATTGTATGTTCAATCAATTAGGTAAGTATCAAGTCAAAGATATGAATGTATATATTGAGCCTCTTATCAATAATTTATTAGAGTTATGGAAGGGCATCACTACTTATGATATCTCTAGACTAGTAGGTGCGCAAAGGGAATTTCAATTCCAAGCAATGCTTATATGGACAATTCACAATGCCCTAGGGCTAGCACATTTGTGTGGTATGTTATAACATTGCAATGCACTTTAATAGTGTTTAATTTTATAAAGTTCATATCATGCATGTTTTTTAAATAATCCCTTCATTGTACATACTAGTTCAAATAATTCAGATAAAATTTACTCCATCTCTTACAAGTAGTCAAACAAAGGGTAAATTTGCATGTCCATTTTGTGGTCCTAATATGAAATCAATTTAGGAAAGTAGGTGTTTGATGAGTATAGTCACTTCCTCTTTAAGAATTTGTTGTCTATGTGACAAACACCCTCTAAAATTTTGCCTACACCTTGAATTTTGGAGCCTCCTTGTGATCTTTTGATCTATCATCTCAAGTTGTCCATGGTCACTTTGTGATTGGTTGATGCTTTTTTATGTCCTTAAGTATTCTTCTGATATTTTAACTATTGAAGTCACTTCCTTACACATGCTTAGATTTTGATGCATTCACAAGCACACCTCTTCCTAGAATGCATAGCAGTCAATGTCTATCTTTGAAGATAGGCATTGCATAACCCTTGAAGACAGTGTTTACACAGTCTTTGGAGATATTGAAATAATTAATATTTTTAATGGAGTTCCTAAGTCATAAATTAGGAAAAATAAAAAAATTAATGGGTATTAATATAAAATTGGGTTAGAAGGTTCAAAAAGTCATGGATAAAGCCAAATCTAATCTTAGCCATTGATTAGAGATTTAATCTTGGTTGTTGAAGGACTAATGAGAAAAGTATAAGAAGAGGGTTGAGGGTCAGTTGGAGAACACACCACAATGATCAGTCATTCATTTTGTTAGAGAGGGGTTGTTAAGAAAAGTTGAAACAATGATTAGTGAGGGGTAGTGAGTACGAGACAGAGAGGCAAAGATAGTACTGAGAAACCAGCGCAGAAGCAGAGAGAGAGCGAGAGCAACAACTAGTCCAGGCCAGAGCCCAGAGGGACTGCATTATCCATGCAGAGGCTACTGGAGTTACACAAAGGGTCCCCGAGGCTGCGTAATGCCTGAGAGGGTTGACACAGAGGGTCCTGGGTTTGACGAAGGTCGGCGTAAGGCTGACGCAGAGGCCAAAAGGGCCAACACTGAGCTTCAGTTGTGCTGGAGAGGTTTTCACGGGATAGGTTTTTCTGAATACCTATTTACAGATATAGAGGTATTGTCACCATGTATTTTTCTTTGTCGAGTGAGCCGGTTAGGCACCCAGTTGTACTTAGATATACTGCATAATAATATAACCCTCTTAATAGCTACACTAGTTTTCCTGCATTGGGTTTTTTCGGGGACATTTGTCCAAAAATAACAGTGTCACTTGTGTTCTTGTTTTCTTTCAGTTGATGATCTATAGATGTTGTGACTGTATTGTGTTTATTTCGGTATTTAAATGTATTAAATAACTTGTTCGAATTTAAAAAAGTAGAAGAAATAAACTAGTAGAATACAGATTAATTTTCTAACGGATAGACTTAGAAAATTCAACAGAGTTAACATGGTTTTTACTTCCATGAGTACACTATCCTTGGATTTGAAGTATGAAACCCATGAATTTGGTATTTTAGTAAAAACTAAATCATGAAAAAACTTGGCCCAACTTGGGCTTTGAGTTGCAAGTCATGATGGGATATCCTTTGCACATGCATGTGCCCACACATATATGTATGATGGCGAAATTTTAATTTGTGCTTGATTTATTTGTCAAAATTAGGATGTAGGGCATGTTAACCATTGCGTAAATTCATATAACATAACCTATGAGATTCTACTTTGCATAATTGGTTGAAGAATTATAAATGTATTGTTTTATATTTTCTATATACGTTTATTGTTCTTATAAATTTGAATTTTATCCAAAGTGGATGTAGCTTCAACCTACAATATTACCTAATAAAATTTTACGGCTGATATTTCTTGTAGCTTTTAGAAAGATAAGTTGTGAATTTAATGAATGAAGGATATGGACAATATGAACTAATGTATCCACCTTTGATATATTGAATGGAAGCTATATAATGGCATTTACATTATGTTGAAAAATTAAATGTGAGACCCTTATTTTGTCCTTTGCATCTTATGGAATTCTTGGTCACTATATTAGAATTAAATTGCTCCATAAATTAATTCTAGAGGAAAAGAAGTAGCCAATGTGATCCTTCACTTGTCCCTCAACCTATTATTAAATAAAAAGAGAAGGTATGGTAGGTTTTAATTATGTAATTTAATATTCATCTTATTAAAATTTTAGTTAATCTAAAAATAGTCTATGATGGTAGGATAGCTTATTGCAAGGGTCCAATCCAAGGGTAAGAGAAATTGTACCATATTCTAAAGGTCATATATCTATATATATCTATATCTATATATACTATATATAATATATATATATATATATATATATATATATATATATATATATATATAATATAATTTCATCATGATAGATTTTATTTTTCTTGGCATCTTTTGAGACTAAATCAACCATTATTTTAGACTGCTTTCAAACAACTTAGGTGAAAACCCTTCAAAATGTTTATCACCACTCAAGACGTCTCCCACAAGGTTTTTGTTGATTATGAATGGTAAATAGTGTCATAAGTGTTATCACTCAGGTTGTCCCTATGCTCCTATTAGGGATACGATCGAGGTAACCACAAACCAATCTTCTGATTGCAGGTTCTAGCCCACCTGCAATCGGAGAGGGCTCTCTCCTTTATATTCAACCTTAGTTGATCTGGATTCAACCTCAGTTGATGATTTTAGGCTAGCTTTATGACTTCAAGGGAATGTTGACTGTGATTGGAAGGAAGGTAGGATTCTCGAGTAAAGAGGCACAGTAAGGTGTTATAAGTTCTGAACCATTGGGCATGGAGTCACAGATTGAGGCATGCGAGCGTTTTCTTGGTCACAAGGGGATACGGAGCGGGATAGCCACGCAGGATACAATATTCAGGCTGTCGAAAGTACGGAATGAATATCAGGGATGAAAGGAAAAAGAAAATCATTTCATCATGCTGACCAAGGGGAGAGGTGGATGAGTGGGATTCCGGAGTAGTTAAGAATTCCAAAGACATGCACTCATATGTGAAAGAAACAGGGTAAACTAGAGCATTTAAGAATTCTAGCTCATAACTATTTCAGTAGAAAACATCGAAAAGTGCAGGAATTGAACTTAAGGTGTAACAAAACAAATCTTAAGCTATTATTTTTTCCTACAGCTTAGAAAGGCGGAAAGATGATAAAAACATAAAATAAACAGGGAGGAAGAACACTTATTGGATCATGTAGAGACACAGGAATTCCGTGATCATTCCTTGGCCAAGAGAAAGCAGCGAGTCGTTTCGCAATCCATGCTTTCAGCAATCTTTGATTATGAAAAATATGACAGTTACAGTGTGAGTCTTTACTCAGAGAAATTGCTGGAAAGGAAACTGTCCAACAACTACTACTACCAACCAACCAACCCTTCACAATATCGCTTCGGGTGGTATTTATAAACCAAATATCAGGAAGACATCATTACAATTGACCTTGACAGGTCTGCTTAGAACTCTTCGACAATCTAAATGCTGCTGAAATTAAATGCAAGTAAATCTTTTTTTGAATATGCTGGGGGCAGCTGAATCGGAACAGGTGACGAGGTGGCCCTTGGGGACCAGATGTGGAGCTGCTGAAGTAAATGAGCTGTGGGGCTGCAGTTTGGCTTTGGTGCGAATTGAATGTGCAATTATTACGATTTGAGAGCTTCAAGTGACTTCGCTCTCCTTCTGTGAATCTGCTGGAAGATATTCAATTTTCTCTTGCTTTGGGCCGCCGCTCAAGATATTCTCTGATACACTTTGCCGCTACATTGATGGTTTCCGCCGTCAACTGATACTCTTTGACATGCTTGATATCTGCTGATTTGATCTGATACACTTTAACCTCTGTGATTGATCTGCTGCTGTCTTCAAACCAGATCCTTTGGCATGCTTGGGCGATTTTCGGGCTCTTTCGGCGCGCAGTGGGCTCGGCTACCAGAAGATTCCCTGAAGATTCCTCGAAATGGCCTATTTCCCGTAGCGATGTGCGAATAGCGCTTTGCGCTATTCGCGCATCGGAAACTGCCTCTGTTTCTTGATCTGGAGCTCCGAAGTGCGACTTTTCTTCTTGCGCGAAGATTTTTCGGCCTTTTTGGCTTCTGACGTAAGCATGGCGTCGGCTGTACGGCGGATGACGTCAGATGTGGGTCCCTGGTACAACGCGACGTGGCGAGGTGCTGGACAAACTGTGGTGAAGAGACATCCGATGCGATATCGCGATATCGTGTCGGCGGGAAAGAGGGGGATCATTGGGTTGGGCATTTGGCGCTTGCGACTGCCGATATGCGATATCGCGATATCGCATCGGCGGAGAGGAAAGGTGGAGGGGTTGGACACTCGGCGTTTGTGATCGCCGATCGCCGATATCGCAATATCGCACCAGCGGGGGACGGATGGGCTATGCTTGATATGAATGCGAGAGTGTGAGGTCGCGACGCGAAAACGGTTTTGAGGGGAAAGGTAAGTAAGTGAGTGTGAAGGTCATATAAGGTTTTCGGAAGGGGTCCGACTACCTCGGGGGAATTTTATACTTTGGAAGGAGTCCATCGTATTCTGGGAAGTGGTTAGGAGGTCGGGCTCTTGCTTAGTTTCTGATAAACTGAACAATTCCCGGGAACTGATATGGTTATTTTTCAACCAGGGGAGGGATATTACATAAGGGATTTTTAGTTAATATTAGTACGGGGACGGGAAACATGGGGAGCTAGATAACAATGTTAGTGGTTAATATGGAGATGATAAGAAAGCGCTAAGTTCGGGAGACTTAGGCTGTTACAGGGGGTAGGACCATACTTCGGGAGAAGATATGGAACAACTTTGAGTAAAGCAGATCTTACTCAAGCGGAATGATGAAGATGAATGAACTTAAGAAGGTGTCACAGCAATCTTACTCCTTTTGGGATGTAGTAAGATTGGGGGAAAACCAGAGGGAAGTTAGTTATACCCATTTTAGCCTTTTTCTAACAAATCTGCTGATTATGTTCTGCATGATATGATGCCCTGCAAACTGGGAACTTGTCAGCAATTCAACAGCCTCAGAACTACCTACCCAACCTACTTTCCTAGAATTTTTTCTTCTTTAGCTTGGGGGTGCACTTAGACTTGCAAACCCATCATACATTTTCTTTTGATGCTTTCCTATCTACATACTACCCTTATTTCCTCCAGAGCCCAGATTAAACAGTTGGACTCTTCTATTTCTCTACCTATCTAAGAGTCTGCCAAGATTAAACTATTTGGACAGACTTACAAACTCTATATTCTAAAACAATAAATTTAAACCTAGGGAGACCAAGATTAAACTGTTTGGACCTCCCTTTAACTAACAGTAGCAATACCAGGAAAACTTTTACGAAAATTTGAAGGCAATTGAATGGACTTGAAGTAGCCTTCTTCATATGGAGACTGTTTGAGCAAATATGGAGCATTGCAGCAAGCAAAGTACAACATATTTGGCCTGTGAAATGCCAATCATGAAATATGAATACCTACTGCAACAGGGGCTAACAATAAGTAACGGTTGTCAATTGGCTTTATGAATATTTATTTATCAATAAACTGATAATTTTAGCATAAGTATCATATTGTTTTCACTATGTACTTTATTCATATCCACTTTTTATGCTATCCTTCAAAGTGTGCTTTCTTTCTTTATGACTTATGCCAACAATAATGTTGTATATCGTATTTTTATGTTTCCTTTCAAATGCACAAATTTAATTTTCTACATATTTATTGCTATTAGTGTATATTAATCCATGGTTATGGTTATTCATCTATTACAACTAGTGCATATTTTAATTTAAGATTTCTATTATTTCAGATTTCTAAGGGCTTCCCTCTTCACAAGGTAAGTATGACCATGGTATTCAATTGATTTTAATCTTTGCTTCAGGCTAGTTGCTAATTTTTCCATCTCATTGATCTCATCATCCAAGTTTGTGGGCTTGGTTTCAGGCATGGATCCTTGGGTCCACAAAAAAGGATCCTTACGTGACAATATTTCATCATTGATTTGTTTCCTTTGTTTATTTCTCTCACCTAAGCTCTCTTTGACTTTGCCTTTTTTTTCATTGTTTTCCTATATTATATTTGTAAGCGTTTGTATTGTTCTAATATTTGTTACATACACAAATATTAGCTGATTGTTTGTAATTATATGGATTGCCCCCCTAGGACATTTCCCATGCAGGAAGACGTGGTTGTAAAAGTGCCTATTCAGGAACATGGAGTGAATATTAAAGATCAAGATAATGATCCTATGGAAAAAGATTATGATACTAACAACAAAGTTGGAGAATATGGGACAAATATAATGATCTGGGAGACATTTAATAATTATATAATGGATGATGATGACAAAAATCTTGATGGTTTTTTTAATATATGTGTACATGAGAAGGAAAGAAAACCTTTTAGTGAAGGCTCCAAAACAAGTCTTCTCTCTAAGAGCGTGTAGATTTCCACAGTCCATAATCGTAGTAGTGTTGATTCTAGAGCTTATTATTGTATGCATGGTGTGAGGAATGTGTCAAATTTTTCAGGTGGACACTCCACCCATCTTGAGGGACCAAATGAAGCATAATCCTTTAGGATGGTTGATGTGTCCACTCAAAATGTTGGACACAATCCTCACAACATGCACACAAATATGACCTCCAAAAGAAAAACTACTAAGTATTTCTCTACTATATTGTTGTTGGTGAATTTAAAGGTTATGAATGTTTTGTCAGACACTTGCGTCACACAACTCCTAAAGTCTGTAATATATTTTGCCACTTTTAGTACATGATGATAAATATTTTATTTTTTCGTTTATTTTTATTGTTAGTTGATCATCTATATAATTTGGATGCAATATGTATGATTAATATTCTTTAATTAACTAGTATAATTTTTATAATTATGTTGTTTATTGTTATGTGAATTTCTGTTACCATCAAAAAATGTTTTACCTCACACATATCGAGATTACATACCATTATGAAGGATATTATAATGGAGTATCGAGCTATTCATGCATGGCCTGATGTTCATATTTTGTAGTATGGAGAACATGCGTTAAAAAAAGAATGCTTGAAATGTCAAATTAGTAGATATCAAACCAATCAAGCAACAAAAAAGGTGCCTCGCAAGTTTCTTCATTATATTCCCATAATTCCACATTTGCGGTGATTGTTCAGGTGAAAAAGCATAGCACAGTCTATGGATTACCATGCAAAGAACAAGAGTAAATATGGTGTTCCTCGAATGCCTGCAAATGGATCTACATTTAAGAATATAGAGGAAAAGTGGCCACATTTTAAAGCTAAACCTTATAATCTTAGGTTTTGATTGGCGGTTGATGGTGTCAATCCATCTGGGGAATATAGATCTACATACTCGGTATGGCCTTTTTATATTATCAACAATAACATTTCTCCATGGATGTCAATAAAGGGGGAGCACATAAAGTTAACAATGATCATTATGAGTATTTGTTTAGAATAATTTTTTTGTTTAACACGATAACATCTCATTTGTCTTGTTGTTTCATAATTATGTCTTATACTTTTTTGTTTAATCATATATGGTCAATTATGTCTTACAATTATGTTTGATATTTTTTATTTACTAATATATCTAGTAATTATATATTGTATGTTCAATCAATTAGGTAAGTATCAAGTCAAAGATATGAATGTATATATTGAGCCTCTTATCAATAATTTATTAGAGTTATGGAAGGGCATCACTACTTATGATATCTCTAGACTAGTAGGTGCGCAAAGGGAATTTCAATTCCAAGCAATGCTTATATGGACAATTCACAATGCCCTAGGGCTAGCACATTTGTGTGGTATGTTATAACATTGCAATGCACTTTAATAGTGTTTAATTTTATAAAGTTCATATCATGCATGTTTTTTAAATAATCCCTTCATTGTACATACTAGTTCAAATAATTCAGATAAAATTTAATCCATCTCTTACAAGTAGTCAAACAAAGGGTAAATTTGCATGTCCATTTTGTGGTCCTAATATGAAATCAATTTAGGAAAGTAGGTGTTTGATGAGTATAGTCACTTCCTCTTTAAGAATTTGTTGTCTATGTGACAAACACCCTCTAAAATTTTGCCTACACCTTGAATTTTGGAGCCTCCTTGTGATCTTTTGATCTATCATCTCAAGTTGTCCATGGTCACTTTGTGATTGGTTGATGCTTTTTTATGTCCTTAAGTATTCTTCTGATATTTTAACTATTGAAGTCACTTCCTTACACATGCTTAGATTTTGATGCATTCACAAGCACACCTCTTCCTAGAATGCATAGCAGTCAATGTCTATCTTTGAAGATAGGCATTGCATAACCCTTGAAGACAGTGTTTACACAGTCTTTGGAGATATTTCTTGCATAGTCCCTAGATATAGTGACTGAGCAGTGCCTGTGATAGTGACTGTGGAACTCTTAATGACAATGATTGCGTGACCCTTGGTGGTAGTGACTGCGTAGTTCATAAAGACAATTCATGTGTATACTTTGCTGACAATCAATGCACAATTCCAATTGACAATTAGAATGCAATTCTCCAAGTCAATGTTGTCACAATTCTTAGTGGAAAGCCACCACACTCCTATTTGTTATCCTTGTGTGAAGAGTCTAACTTAGAGTTATTTTCATAGTTTTCTTTTTCTTTTGAACTTTGTGCACTCTGAAGCAAAAGGAACATTCTCTCACTCAAGTTGCATCTGTAATATTATTCAGGTGATTTTTCTCAATTGTCGCTTTTGCGCGCTTCTACTTTCGTAACGGTCGCTTTAACTTTTTGCGACTGTCATTTTTCTTTCTTTCGCTTTCACTAGTGTCAATTTTGCATATTTTTATTTAATTTTATTTATATTTTACAAGTGCCATTTTCACTTATTCTTACTATCACAAGTGTTGCTTTTGATTTCTTTCACTCTCGCATGTGTTTCTTTCACTTGTTCTCCCATATCTTGTTAAAGAACTTTTCCATATGACTAGAGGCAGTTCTAGTTCACTCTTTTGCATTGGTTGATCCTATCTACCCTAAGTACATGCGCTAGACACTTTCCCATGGCTTAACACTCTTTCTGATTGCAGTTGACACTTGTGTTTTGATTTGTATTCTAAGTGTCGCAAAGTTATGTTTCAACTGTTGCACTCAGAAATAAGTGTCACTTTGTTGTCGTTTCAAGGTATGCATGTTGATTTTGAGTACTATGATTTCTCTTGGCTTACATTTTATGGTGTACATGTGTGTGATAATTGTTTTTGGGACTTGTTTGCATATTTTTTTCTCCCATGTTCCATTGATCCCGCACTTAGCCAATTTTGGAGATCCTCTTGTCCTCACAACCTGCACACCTAAACTCCTAGCTAATGGATGAGTGAATAATGCATTGTTAGTCAAAAATGATGACATCCTTAGAATATGAAAATTCACCCTATTCCATCCTAAGGACAATCTCCTTCACAAACACATTGCATAATCTTGAAGCATAGTCTCTCAAGTCTCTACTGCTTACACTTTCTCACTGCATCCAAGGTCGACTCGTACTTGCCTTTGTTGTGCATGGCATAGTTCTAGTAGGTAGTGAGTCATATGGGGACCCTTGAAATGACACATATGCGATAAAAAACTCTCTCATTTTCTTGATGAAGTGAGCATCCTCAACACAGTGAACTAGATTTCTACTACTTGCACCAACCAACTATGCAATTTCTTCACCAAGTGATTCTTTTACTAGTTATTGCACATTTTTAGTGGATAATAGGTCAATATCTATGACACTACATCCCTAAACTATGCAATATTGGAGTCTTCCCCTCAATCACTATGCATTACATAGTTATTGCGCTTAGTGTTGCCACTCTTGTTGACTGAAACCCCTCACTATGAAATTCCTTTCCTTACCTTGCCTCATATTGTGCATTGAATAGTTCCAGTATATAGTGGGGTCATTTGTCAGTCCTTTTGAAGCTCAACTATTCAATCCTCGCATCCTCTTCCTTCAGCATTGTGCACTACGCATCCTCAGTCAACAATCTCATCACCTTGTCTCTTAAACTTTCCCACTGCATAAAACCTTGAAGAGCCTCTTCTTATTACATATTGCACAATTGTAGTAGAAAAATGGTCATCCCATGGTCAATTCTAAGCTCAAATACATAATTCCTAGTCTCTCTCTCAAAACCCTTGCCCATGGTCCCATCACAGTAAATACATTGTATGAGAAAGCATAGATATAATAGGGGATTATGGAATTGATGTGCCTTATCATGAGTGAATTTATTTGCAGGTGATATCATTGTACCAATACATTATGATGTCAAAGGGATAGCAAGGAGAGGTCACAAGGAGGACCTTTGTTGAGATGAAACATGAAGGCGTTATCCTGTAAGAGTAGAGTCTTGGACAAAGATAAAGAGATGGAAACTCACACTGACTTGGAAGGTTCCAACACTTATCTAGACCATTTGGAGGGTGAAAATGGAGTAAAATATAATCCATCATGAAAAAGTCAAATTCATAGTAGCAGAGATAAGAGCTTGGCATTGATATAAAAAAGTATTATGTTAATATCGCCAAGTCATTGCTTCTCAAAGTGTCACCTCAAAAGTCATATGTGTTAATGTATTTTGCCACATCATTTGTGGAATGTAATTATTTAATTTCCAAAGAAATGAGAAAATTTAAAATGTGTGGAAGCCCAAGGGTCCAACATGGAATGTGAAAATTCACTAGAAAGTTCTAAAGTCACGTAGAAGTTAAAAGGTCACATATGAATTCAAAAAGTCACATGGGAGCTCAAGAGTCATAAGGAAGGTTAAGAGTTACAAGGGAGGTGGAGAGTCACTTTATTTGTATAAATATACCCTCATAGTTCAAGAAAAATTACTTTTGGGAATTTTCACCTTGCTTCTCTAGCTTGGCATATGAGAGAAAGATCATTCTTTAGAGGAGCAAGTAGTGACTTAAACATACACTATTGGGGATAGTGTGACAACATTGTAATTGTGTATCTTGGGACTTTCACTTAATATATGAAGCTTTTGAAGTCGTTGCACTTTAAAGTATATGTAATGAATGATTGTGAGACTATTATTTCATTGTTTGTGGTGTATGTTTATGTTAACACATACTAATGAAAATGAACTACTTTGTTGGATTTGGTATGCATCTTGTTGAGTTTGCATTGTTACTTTCTTTTATGACTGTTTTTATCTTGTAACTACTTTGCAGGTTAATTAAGAATCCCTTCCATGCTCTTATGTACCTATTTTAGGATAGTACTATTACTTTTCTTCTAGAGGATCTCTTCCCTTCCATGAAAGTACCTTATATACATTGCAATTGTATGCCTCACAGTGTCAACTTGCTTGTTTCAAATATTGTTTATATAATCTGTTATGTTGATAATTATAGCCAAGGTAAATCCCTAAGATAATGGTGATTGGGCCTCTATCCAGATGAGGCTCCTACTCCAAACAATGTGAGGTCTTGTTGGGACTTCATATCTGGTAGACCCCCTTTGTTGGTAGATTTCCAACACCGTCAACCATTGACATTCGAAGGAGGGCTAGATGACAAATTGAGCTCATTGAGCTTGTTTTGAATCTCTTAATATTGTATGACTTCTTCCTAAATCATAATCTCAAGATGTTTTTTGAATAGATCAAATATTACAATCCCCATAGAAATCATTTATAACGTGTCTCAATTTATGTTTGATGGTAAGGGTGAACTAACTGTCCTTGTACATGCAATTCAATTTTTTCATTTTTGTCTTTCTTATGGAATGCATTGTAAGGATGTCATGTCCAAGTTTTTCACCCTCACCCTTGAAGCTCGTGTTAATCTATGGTGTCATACATTACCAGCCGCTTGTATTCTTTCATTTGAAAAACTTGTTAAGGAGCTCCGTGAAGATTTTAATAGATTCTCAAGATACATGTAAGAGGATTAATCAACTTAGAATAAAATAAGATGAACCATTAGAGGATTTTTTTGATATATTTCTTCATATTTTTTATGAATTTCCTAGAGAGGATGTGGATTGGAATCTCATGGGTCAAAATTCGGGGATTTGGTTCAAATATCTTTGAATCATTTTGAATATGTATTCCCTATCGACGGTAGATCATCTTATAATTCTAGTAATATTTTGATCCAAAATTTGGCTTTTCCAACTTTTATCAATCACAAGACACCTCAAATATCATAGGAGGAGTCTTCTACCCCTTTTGTTCATTCTCCTCCTCCTTTTTCATTGCCAAACAAGGTAGTCTTTGGTGTTTTTGTTAAAGTTGGGAAATCTAAAAACCAAATTGTTGATCCACTTATCCCAGCTTCATTTCCTTCCCATGGAAAAGATCTTATCTTGGAAAACTTTGAATGTTCTAATAATTCCATGGAGCATGAGGTGAAGATGAATCCCTTGATTCCTTCAGATGGCATTGATGCACATAATCTTAATCATGAATTTGATTTGATTGAAAGTATTGTGTGTTTAGGGGATACTTGTCATCCTCTATAATATACATCTCATGGCTCTTTGTACCTTGATTTGCTTGATAAATCCACTCCACCAATTTTTTTTGTAGATGCTCTTTATTCTCAATTTGTTGGTCCAAATTGCGATCAGGTACAAGGTGGTCACATTTTACATGTCCATGAGAAGAAGGGTGAAGATGATTTTAATATTTCTTCCATATTTTACAGTCCTCTATGTCAAGATGTTGTTCCTTGATTCTTAGTTGATCAAGAATCTTGTAATCCTGGTAATCATTCAAATGAAATCAAAGCCCTTAATCATGATACAACCTTGGAAAACCATCACCCTAAAGATAGTGACTCCACCAATATGCATGGTGATGAATGCCCAGTACATTGAATGATATCTTATTTACAAAAAAATACTTAGGTTTGTGAATCTTTGATCTGGAATCCAATCTGATAATAGAAGAGTTTCTCACATGAATCTCTTCCTCAACTCACCAACCTTTATGTGGAGATGCGGGTAATGAATCAATTGATATATCATGTTCTTCTAATTATCGTTCTGATGAATTAAATTTGAAGTGAACATAAGATTATAAGTTTTCACATGATAAAGAATATGATGGAATAATAATTGAACAACTTTCTTACAATTTGGGTAATTTATTTAGTGATGTTGAGACGTCTGATGAAATTGTTGATTCTAATAGCTTCCATCTAATGGATAATGATCTTTTTGAAAGAAATAGTGATAGTTGTCTTGACAAAAATGCTGATCTAATCATACCTTCAAATTTCAATCATACAACATTTGAACTTTTTGGGACTTGTCAGGAAGTCAAGACACTTCAAATTTGATTGACAATTATGTCAGAATCTTGTAATCCTGATGAGGTCTCTCAACTAGGTTAGATTAGAATTCTCTCGCACAATTATTCTCTCATCATCTTTTCATTGGATCTAAGCTCACTCCTAAAGGATTTCTAGTATTTTCAATTTAATATTGAAGTTAATCCTCAAGATAGAGATAAGCATCCTTGATTGGCCTATTCTTCTTTATGTAAATCCCTTATATCAAATTTATGATTGGAGCACGTACATTTCATAGATGCACATATCTTTGAAGTATTCCATCTTAATTATCAAGGTAGAGATCATCATTTACCTAAATATCTCTCCTTGTCAACCTCTTCCATAGGTGATCAACTCCTTATATTTCTTGCCTATGCTTTGGAGCTAGTCATTTTTGCTTAGGTACAATCTATCCTTTTTGAGGTCAGTAAATGCTTGAATCATTTGATGGAACAAAACCCTCATGCTAGATGTAATTCAACATATGTCCCTAATATCTTGTCAACCTTATATCCTAACTGGTTTTTGGGATGTATCATGCCAGTAATTGTCCCCAAAGCTCTCATATTGTTGGTCTAGTACGTGATAAAATATAAAGGGAACTAGTGGAGAGTCGAGAATCTTATATGTCAATTCATCAATATGATCATAAAGCTAGTTCTAATAACTATCACTGAATTAATCATTTTCCCACTAGTACATTTTATGATTCTTGTTTTGCATCAGTTAATCTTGGTGAGCCCATTGATCTTTATGGTTCATCATTTCACTGTTTAGATACTTGTTGGATAGTCGAGGCACTTCAACTTTTGTTGATGGTTATGTCAGGTCCTCACAATATTGACCATGTTTTTGAGAGAGATAAATGTATCCCTTTGTAATATTCTCCCCTTAATTTGAGTGTGTTGATTGAAAATTCATGTTTCCAAGAGTTTTAGGGTTTTCAAAATGATTGTTTTGGATACCATGATCGAATTTATGATTGGTTAGAAGAATCTTATTTGAAAAGATATGTTGTTAATGATAGGTTTTTATCATTCTTGATGTCTTCTAAGACAAAAAGCATGGACCAATGTACATTCATAAGGATCCTTAAAGGCTTATATGATTGTTTTTCTAATCAACAAGGTAAAGTTTCAAACAAGTTAAAAAGAGCATGTACGATACATTTTTTTTCCATTAGGAAAGACCTTCAAAGTTTTGTGTCAGATTTTTAGGTAAATTTATTTATTTATGCACATTGTTTCATAATGGTTCTAATATTTGATATCTTTCTACTTGCAAGTCGAGAGTAGATTTTATCGCTAAACTGGAAATTTCACTTCACTTAGCCCTGGCCTTCTAGACGATTAGATTAGAAGTAGGACTAGCTACATTTTAGCCTCTCTTTTTCATTACATTGACCTTGTGATTTGTTCCTCATCTAGTCTTTGCATTTGTTTTGTTTTCCCTTTTTTTGTCTTGCATGATTCCTTTCATTGTAGTCTTAATTTTGTTCTTTTTCTTACTTCTTTTCTTGCTGTGTCATGTATTTACTTTTTCATTTTGTTTAATAAAACCGTACATGGAAATTTGTCTTGTCTAGCTCAAGAACCAATATGGTGAAGCTTTGAAAGGGATTTAGGACACACATGAACACTTAGTTAACTTCTAGTCCCTCTTCATTTCTTGGATTTGATATATTTAAGGTCAATTATTTTTTCCCCTTGGAAAAATCGTAATTTTCATTAATAGGAAAATTACATGTTGTAGATGTTGAGTGCATATGCATAAGATGTGGCTGTGTGCCAGTTCAAAATTTTGAGATCCCAAAATATATTCTCCACATAGGGAGACAATATTTTAAATAGTACCACATAATTGACATCAAAATAAAACATAATCTAAACAGAGAGTATTCCTAAAAACATGTACTATTATATATATACATAGTTCAAATAAACAAAATAAGAGAGACTTGATTTTCATAAGTTCAGGCTCCTATTGAGCCTGTTCTGCATGGTCCATATATGGCCGGTGGTATTACTGGAAATGTTCATCTCCCCGCTACTCCTGTATCATCCAAATGTTGCGTGGCCTGATTGCTACCTCTTTGGAAGTTGGTCAACGATGGTGTTTCATTCCTTGTAGATGTGATGACAAACGAAATTGTCAAAATATGTGATGCATCTATGAATTTCATCCAAAATATGTCCCAATGTGAATGTGTGACAAGTTGCGGTTTTGTTTATCCAGTCACAAACAATTTTGGAATCACCGAAGATTTGCAAATTATGATAGTCTTTTACTATAACAAATTTGATGAGGTAGTATGTCATGGAGAGTTTAGCAAAGTTATTGGTGCCATTCACAAGTCCCATTTGAATATGATAATAATGGTTTTCCCAAATGTGTAGCATAGCCCTGCCACCACATCATGTATCTTGTGCGGAGCCATCAAAGAATGCCCAGGGCTTTGAGTGATCTATGGATTCAGGAATGATATTCCTGGAAGGTATGGCGGACAAGTCCTCAGCGAGAGAGTTGTAGTCAGCTATAATTCTAGCTAAGATGGAAGTCTAATGAGGGGCGGTGTCATGGAAGATGTAGCGATTTCTAGCTATCCAGATTTCCCAACAGATGAGAAGGGGAAGGTTTTTAGTCTTGGGCGATGTAGTAGATGAGTACCAATTTTCCCAAGCTTCCTTGGTAGTCTGTCCCCCCCAGATAATAGGCAGGTGAAGGTGGGTAAGGGTGGAGGTTCAAAGGTTGATAATGACTGAATAGGACATAAATAAGTGATCCATGTATTCGGAATTGTTCTTGTAGAAACAACACCAATATGGTCTGTATTGCCCTCTTTTAATCAAGTTTTCACCAGTCGGCACGTTGTTTTTTAGTATATACCATTGTTTTAAAAAATGGTTGAGTTGACTCTGACTCGACTGAGTCAGATCGAGCCAATGCCTAGCTGAGTTGACTTAGTCGCTGAAACATAATGGTTGGTTGGGTTGTTACCGAGCCATTCATTGACTCGGTCGACCTGGTAACAACTCGGCCGACTCGGTAATGACTCGGCCAACTCGGTAACAAGTCAGCCTGCTCAGCGCTTTGACAAAAATCCTGAAGCACATTTGTCAAAAGTTGTTTTTCCTCCTACATATCAATGGTTGGGTTGTTGTTTATTGCATCTTTATAGCCCTAAAGTAATCTATCTGTGAGAATGTTTTGAAACTTACAAGGCTGACGTATGGTTATCCTAGTGGCATGAATTAGAAAACTGAAACAATGCATTGAGCCATACAATGTCTTTAAAAAGGAAAACATTCTGGCAATGGACTAATAAATACATATTTACCTCTGATTGTTTTGGAGCTTGACCAAAATTAAATCAAGGGTTTTGAGACTTCATTAGGGGCAAAGAATTGGTATTATTGTTGTTGTAGTCTAGTGATTGTCCTTAGGCTGAGGCAAAAAAGAATCCTAGCATTGGTGGCTAAGTACGAACTTTGTATTGGACAGTGCACTGGGTGCTATTTTGATATAATTGATATATTCATGAGCCTACTTTAATCATATGTTGTCTTCTCTCTATATTCTAAAACTTTGTGTTGAGCAACATGAATGAAAATCTTTAAAATTATATTTTTTATAAAAAAATATTTAATGTATTTTTTACAATGACTATGTCATTGAAATCAAATCGGTCGAGTCGATACCGAGTCAGAGTTCGAGTCGGAGTTGACCCTCAACTGTTTCCAAACTGGAGTCGTAGTTTTAAAACATTGGTATAGACCACAGGAGTAGTCTAGTACAGGGAGGTGCTTTCAATTTCCACATGTCTTTCCACCATGTTTCAATGTGCTGAGGCTTGTGCTTATTTGCCAATAGTAGGTACCCCTCTTTTTGGGAGTACTGACCACTCTTAGCAATGGCCCATATGATCTCATCCTCCCCTTCTTTGAGCTGAATGTGTGATTCCTAAAGAGCAGAAGTGTAGGTGTGCCAAGCTTGGTGCCATTGATGGGGAGGAGAAAGCTATGGGTTGTCTTCCATGCTTGATGGAGGAAGGATGATATCTCTAGATCCATTGCATGATTTATATGAGTGATTCCTTTCTCGGTGAGGATCTAGAGTAAGTCTAGGGGAAGTTGATGTGCATTTCCACATCCTATCCATGGGTCTCAGCCAATTTGGACAGAAGCCCCATCAGATATTCTCCAGGTTAGACCATCTCGCATAATGGGTAGTGTGTTCAAAACAACTTTCCAGATATTAGAGATCCCCGATTTGTTCCAGCTAGGCAATCTCAGCCACTCTAAAGGCCTGAGTGGGGTGATATATTTGGCAACAACAATTTTGGTCCAAAGACTAGTGGAGGTAAGTAGATGCCACACTAGCTTGGTTGTCAGTGCAGAGGAAAAGTCCTCCAATTTATTGATGCCCCATCCTCCCTGTTTCTTGGGTATACATAGGAGGTCCCATCTAGCCCAAGCAAATATTCTCCTAGGTTGATTTCCTTTCCAAAGGAATCTACTGCAGAGGTTCTGTATTCGATTGAGGATGCCTCTAGGAATCCATGCAAGAGACATCCAGTAGACTGGGGTGGCCTCAAGAACTACTTTGATGAGCATTAGCCAGCCGACTCTGGAGAGATGCTTGTGGTACCAAACATTGAGTCTTTTCTCCAGCTTGGTAATCAGTCATATCTAGTCTGCATATTGTATCCATGCAGTTTCAATCTGTGTCCCAAATATCTAAGGCCCCCGTCTATCTGGTTTAGTGTGAAGGGAAACCTTTGTAACACAAAGTTTATTCCATGGGGGGAGCATTCAAAGACTGTTATTGAGGATTTAGAGTTGTTGATGGCCATGCTTATAACCATTTTGAAGAGATTGATAGTGTTTTGGATGGTAGTGAGGTCACCAATTCCCCCGTTTAGAAACATAAAAACATCATCCACAAAGAGGAGGTGAGTTATAGTACAATCCTCTGATAATCTGATTCCAGAGAGTCTACCTATATGATGCATGTCCTTGATCAATCTACGAAGGCCTTCCATGACAAGAAGAAAGAGTAGGGGCGATGTTTGAGGCCCCTTTCAAAACCAAAGAAGGGTGAGGCTACCCCATTGACCAGTACACTGAAGGATACATTGGTGATGCAACACATGATCCATTTGATAAATCCAACAGAAAATCCTAGATTAGTAAGGAGCATTTTGAGGTATAACTAGCTTACCCTATCGAAAGCTTTGGAGAGATCATATTTGAGATCATGCCTTTGATCTATTTGGATTGAATGGAGTGCAACACCTCCTGAGCTGATCCGATGGCTTCATGAATATGTCTATCTTTTAGGGAAGAAAATTGTTTAGGGGATATGTGGGAAGATAGGATGGGGCAGATGCAATTGGATATGATTTTGGAAATGATTTTATATAGAAATTTGCAAAGGGAGATGGGACAGAATTCATTATAGGATGAGGGGTTGTCAGAATTGGGAATAAGTGCTATAAAGGTGGTGTTTGTGGCCCTATGCATGCGCCTAGATTTCTTTCACTCCTCTATGACCTTAAGTAGGTCATTCCCTAGAACCTCAAAGAAAGCCAGGTAGAATTTGACTGACCATCGATCTGGACCAGGGCTCTTATCCCTTTTGAACCATTTTAGAGTGCCTTAGGCTCCCCCACTGTAACTTCTCTGTTAATATGCTCAGCTTCCTCCATATCAATGAACCGAGGGAATAGTTGTGCTACTCAGATGACCCCAACAAGAGTAGAATTAGGAGGGTTTTGGTAGACCTGCTTAAAGTGTGAGGTGGCCAATGAGGCTAGGTGGGGAAAAGTGCCAACCTTTTCTTCTTGCTCATTTTTCAAATTCTAGATGGTATTTATGGCCCTCCTTCCATTTGCAATTTTATGATAAAAATTTGTATTGTAATCCCCTTCTCTTAGCCAAATAGCCTAACTTCTCAGTCACCATGTTTCGTCTTTATCCTTGAGCATTTTCCCTCTTAGAGTTGTTAGTTTCACAAGCTTGGCCTTGAGCTAGGGCATAGGGAAGGTGCCTCCACTATTTTCCTCAAGGTTGGCTATCTCCTTTTCAATTGCATTCACCCGATGTTCATCATCACATCTCTTATTGTGAGCCCAAATCTTCAAAATATTCTTTATTTCCTTCAGAAGGGCCACGAATCCCTCAGTGATGTGTCCATTTTTGTCTGGTGGGTGGGTCTTCCAAAAGTTTGTCACAAGACTGGTGTAAGAGATGTCATTCAACCATGAGGAGTTGAATTTGAAGGGAGCTCTAGGTTTGTTGATGATACCAAATTTCAACATGGATAGGAAGATGGTTTGAGAGTCCACCGGATACCACCCATTGGTGATAAGTGTACCCTTTATCCAAAAGGTGTTCCTTAATGAGGAATCGGTCTAGTCTCCTTGCAAGGATGGCCTCCCCAATTCTTTTGTTGCTCCAATTGGGGGCTAGTTTTTCCACATGGATATCAATGAGCTGATGAGAGTCGAGGAGCTACTCAAAATATCATGTTAGGGGGTCAGCCTGTGCCTAAAGACCCCGAGATTCTGAGAATCCTAGGGAAAAATTTAGATCTCCACCTATGATAAGATTGTTTTCCTGAAAAATGTTGGTTCCCAGCATCCTCTCCCAGAATTTATCTCTATGGTGGTAGGGTCCATAAATGTGCAACATTCTAATCTCTGCTCCCAACTCTGATGAGTATATGTCAACCCCTAAGAACCCTATGCCTCCCCAAGCTCCCAACAGTTTGATAGAGCGAGGGTTGTAACCTAGGGCTATGCCTCCTGATTGTCCATTAACATCCAAGGCATGGAATTGCCAACCTGGAAGCATGGATTCCAGAAGAGGTGTTATGATAGCAGCTACAACCAAGGTTTCCTGAAGAAGAACTAAATCACTTGGCTCCTTCCAAAGGAGTCTCCTCAGCACAAGTTTTTTATCAGGACTAGCTATCACTCTGCAATTGAAGGAAATAACCTTCATGGGGGAAACACTAGATGAGGGATTTGTGCTCTCAGGACCTTATCTAGAGAAAGTTTTTTCCCAGAGACCACCTCCAATCTTGCTTTCTATTTTGCTTTAGACAAAGAGGACGGTCTACCTCGAGTGGGCTTCAGGGCAGAGGAGTAAGGAGAAATGCAAAGGTCGATGGCATCCGACATAGATGCTCAGGTGTGAGAGTGGAGATGGTAGAAATGAGGTTTAGGGGCAATCCCATGGATGGTGATCTCATATGTCGAGGGATTGGATGGTGGCTCAGCAAGGGGAGGGAGATCCAACTGTGGAATGAGGGGGCTGATCTGGTGGCTTGAGCAATGGGCAGGGTTAGGATTTGGCCTAGGTTGCAGAGGACTAGATGAAGGTGCAGATGAAAAATTAATGGATGTAGAGAGTAAGGTAGGACAAGACATACCCGAAGAAAGCACTCCTCTAGCGGCCACCTTGGACCTAGTCAGAGGAGGTCAAGGTGGCCATAGGGGTGCAGTCCCACACTTCTTCAATGATGTTGGGTTAGGCTTGGGTCCATCTGGCTTAGAGTTGATCATTTCAGCCTCATCCGATTATTCCTTCTGTGCCTTTGCTCCCTTAACAGATGTGGGTTTCCCTCTAGAACCCGATTTTATTTTTGCGAGGAGAGGGTAGTCCTTGTAGAGGTGTACAACTTTATGACATCATCTGCAGTGGAAGGCAACCCCCTCATAGTCCAGAATTTGTGTCCATTTGTAATTTCTCCAACAAAGGGTAACTTTTTCTTGCAAGCCTCCTCTGATATCTAGGTGCACCAATAATCTCACATAGGCCATGATTTCTGTGGAGAGATAGGACCTATCATAATCCAGGTAAGTTCCCAGGGTATTGCCAATTCTTCTGAAGATTTCTTCGGTCCAGAAGTGTAGGGGCAGGCAAGGTAGCCTAACCCAGATTGGCCCTGCCCTGAGCTGTTCTTTGTTAGGGTCAAAAAGCGAGCTCCATCACCTTAGCATGACCGAGGCTTGTTCAATGTGCTAGTAGGATGATAGAACCCAGTTTGTGCGGTCATCTCGTGCAAATCTAAGAGCAAGATATCCCTAAACAAAAGTTTGGACAATAGGTAGTTCTGCCAAATGATGGCCCCATATTTCAGCTACCCATTGTTTTAGTCTAGCTGTAGAGTAGGCCCTTCATCTGACTTTGCCTACCAAGGCCATCGCTACCATTTCCATGCTGTCCTGCCATTGGAAATCCTCTTCACAGTCAATGAATACATCGTGTGCCTTAGGCTTGACACACCTTTTCTTCTTTCCCTAGGACGGCTCCGTAACCTCCACTTGTTCAGGGTGTTCTTCAGAACGAGGGTTTGGAGGGTTAGGGTTTGGAGGTAGCTGTTCAGTTCTAGGTGGGTAGGTGTCTAGGAGGAGGGCGGGGGATGGCAGTGTAGCTGCCAGATGGCTGGGTCGACTCCAAGGGAGGTAAGGAACATGAAGGGAGGGCTTCACTGAGCGGGGAATGAGGAGGGTAGTGTATAGCCACAAAAGGGTGGAGGGAGGATAGGCTGGAGGATTCAACCACTTGTACAGATGTAGAGGGGTAGAGGTCAGTGAGATGGGAGGATGGAATCATGGAAGGCGCGGAGAGAGATGGCTATTGGTCGGATAAATCGTCCTTGCGGACAAGACCGATCTCCCTAGTATCGAATGTTATCTAGCAACAAAGAGCACAAGCAAATCTACTTTTCTCTAAACATGTTTCAATTCATAAATGAATACTAAGAGGTGTAACAGACCCTACCTCAGTCCAATGCTTGTTTGTAGCAGTTTTATCCCAACAGCTTCAAGTAGTTCCCTTTTAATAATCTACATACACAAACAAACACACATCAAAGCATACCTGCGTATAATAAAACATGTTCATTATGAAGATCAAGGAGCTCATAAAATAAACCATTAGAGACAGTTCATTGAGAAAAACAAACTTGATTGTATTAACTTTATGAATAAAAGAAACTTACAACCTTTGCCTTGATGTTGCACAAGTTCTTTCCAGGGCCCAGCAGGAGTCTCCTCTACTTTGACAAGCCTCACTCACTTCCCAAATGACATGAAAGGTATGTGATCTCTCCTCTCACAAGCTCAAAAAGGAAGTCTAGTTTCCAACAGCATTTACCCTTAAGAAACTTTAGCTTTCAACCTTCTCTACAACCAGCCCAATGCATGAATTTATAGTGCAAATGGAGGGAGTTGCAGGTCCACCATTGAAGGGATAAGTTCCTCCTTCAATGGGATAAGCACCTCATATCATGGAGTTATCTCCCTTAGTTATGGAATGGATGAACCAAGGTGGAGGAGACTTGCCAATGCAATATTCCTTCTAGAAGTGTCTAGAAGTGACCCAAGATGAGTTTTTAAGAATGAACTCATGCATTTTTTACTTTTACAGGGGTTCACACCCATTACTCAATAGACAGAGCGGCCAACTTCGCAGGAAACATGACCATTGGGTGCGGCACCGCAGGCAATGCTAGGAGAAAGTGCGAAACCAAGATTTGAGATATTTTAAAGGTCTTTCTCCCATTTTCAAGGCTTGACATGAAGAGTTGAGGCTCAAGACTTGCAAAGGAGGTATGTATGAGTGTTGAATGGACTCACACAAACTGTAGAAAGTCATGGTGACAATTTTTTGTGTAACAGATTGCCCCCTAAAGTGTGAAGTCTGTAGTAGATGAGGATGGTTTTTTGATCATCTAAGAAGAGTGAAGGACTTTATCATTTCAAGGATCTTCTTGTGGATACCTCGGTCGGAACCTGTAAAAACATTCAACACAAAATATATATATGTGAAAATATCATCGCTGAGGTAGGCATTCCCATGCTTAGATCAAAACTGACTAAGAACTATCTAAAACTGCTCTGGTACAGGAATAATTTTGTATTACACAACAATTAGGAACATATGGACACAGTATGGGCATAGCCATCTGTTTATGAATAGTCGACTATAATGATAACAAAATTCCTCGCAGCCTGGATGGTGGAAGCTAGATCTAGGGTCTTCATTTCTGCTTCTCAAACTAGTGTGATTCTGTCCATGTGAATGAATGTGTCGGAGTCGAACATGGTAGAAACCTCTTTATTACCAGTCAATGATGTAAACTATTAACAAGTGTGAGAGGAACTACCAGTAATGTCAATGGCCCTTAAAGTACTCAGTACAATCCATGAAATGTGAATGAATGAGTCGATGTTGAACACGTCACGGAGTCCTTTGATTGAAGGTCAATGATGCAACCTATCGTCAAAGGCGAGAAACCTGCCATTGAGGCATGCAGATTCCAAGGTACTGCCGGTCTCTAGATCATCTTTCTAGATAATGAGTTGGAGTCGATAGGAAGGGATCCGTTATAGGCAAGCCCATAACACGAAATCATAGATCAAGTCTAGAGAAATATATTTGGCAAGAACTAACTCAGGGATGGTCAATGATGGATGACAAATATTTTGTAGGTGAATGGTTTATTTGCACAGACCTCTTGAACACATAACGACACTGCAGATGGCTTGGTGGCAGTTGACCCAAAGCAAATACCCGGAAACCGGCTAAAGACTTTCAATGTGGCTTGATTAACTGTTGGGTAAAGGATTTCCCAACCCAGGTGGATAAAAGTGTTGTGTTCAAGAGTGATGGAAAGTTTTTCAAACATAAAGTATGACAAACAGGTTCATTTTTCTCTCTTTTCCCCCACAATTTCTAGCAAGTACCTCTTTATTTTTGACAAGCTTGAGGAGGATAACATTTGCTTGGTTATAAGCTCATCCTTCGGATGAGTCCAACTTAGTTTAGATTCGAACCCTAAGAAGGAGTGGTCCGCTCCTGTTTCTAATTGAACAGGTCCTTTACTGTGAAATTTTAACGAGTCTAGTATAGGAGAAACTCGGCGTTTTTCAATTTTAGGGAGTCAGAAGAAAAACTTAAGAAAAATCCATGGTTGTCCTTTTTCGTAAATTTGTGTCTCCCAAGCCCGAAAAAGTATAAAATAATACTTGAGAGAACCACTTGATCATTATGATCAAGGAGTATTTTTCATAATTAATGCCTTCAATCTGAAAAAGTAAAAAAGTGATCAAAAATACATCGTTTTATTACCAATAGCGAACTTGAAACGACAAAAGTCTGGCAATCTTTTCATGTTTATACGGTCGGAAAAGAGCTATAAAAGGACCGTCTCTTTAATTCCGTTTTAATGAGTCTAAAAAGAAAAACTCGACAATCTTTTCATATTTTACGAGTCAGAAAAGAACTTAAAGAGGACTCCTATGTGTTTTTGTGTCCAAAATGACCAATTTCACCTGAATACCCAATATTC